>JAQBSW010012293.1:0-17215 GCA_029291075.1 Eudiplozoon nipponicum | reverse complement strand
GCTGTCAATACCTACGCTGGTGATTTGATCGTTTCACCAACAACTAACTACATCCGTGACTCATCTTGTTGCGGGATACCGGAGAGACGAGCCAATTGAGTGCAGGACCTGCAGGACACCATCCACAACGCGATCACAGCTCAACCACGGGAGCGAAAACTCAACCAGAGTCCACCCAAGGCTCTAGGACATCTTCAACTCTGAAGACTTCAAGCGAACGCATTACCAGGCCCTCTTAAGGGCCCCCATATCAGTAACTAATCTCTATTCAGAGCACCTTAACCGAGTTTGTAACGTCGTACGGCATTTACTTGAAGCCGGGGCGTTTACACGTATACCTGTGTTTGTGTGTAAGGGTCTTTCTCGTTGTATTGCAAAGTGATATCTGAAATCTCATTATTCTTGTATTTATGCAATGAGAGTTAACCAACTGTTCGCATTGTTGGCTGTTACTTTTTCGAATGTTTTATTTACAGAGTGTCGTCTTTCGATTTACTTTGTTCCTCAATTTTTTCTGTCTCCTTGGTAACAGCGAAGGCTGTGCGGATTTCAATGCTGAATGCTCATATTGTTTTGAAATGTCGGTCCCTGTTAACAATGGATGTTATACCGTAAGTGC
This sequence comes from Eudiplozoon nipponicum, assembly GCA_029291075.1. Lineage (NCBI taxonomy): Eukaryota > Metazoa > Platyhelminthes > Monogenea > Mazocraeidea > Diplozoidae > Eudiplozoon > Eudiplozoon nipponicum. Next base: position 16,596 of record JAQBSW010012293.1, on the reverse strand, counting down.
AGTTGATTTTTCTTCTTCAGTTTGATGCCATTTCGATCGAATGTTTGTTAAGTCTGGTCTATAGGGTGTTTGGCCTTGTCTCGAGGCTAGTAAATCGTTGCTGAGTTTTTTGGGTCGTGGCCAGTCGATTAAAATATTTTGATGATGAAAATTTTGAATGTTTCGGCCGAGAGCTTTTACTTTTACATAAATCCATCAATTAATCAATACAATATTGACAATATTTCGGATAACACTTTTTATTAAAACGATAAATATCCTTGCGCGAAAAAAAACACATACACTGGCACATACGCTTATGAACTTACTAATCAGACCAAACAATAAATAGAAGTGAAACCTATAAAACGATTTTCCACCATTATAATTAAATAAAAACCCACGATTTTTATGAATGAATGATTATAAGGTTATGTTTATGAATTAAAAGGCCATTATCGACTTTGTTATTAATATGTTTTTTTCTTCTCAATATCGAACATATTGTGTTAAATTCGAAGACAATTGACACAAAAAAATATGAATAGGGCCTTCCTAGACTTAAAATCATTCCGTACCAATATTACATCGGAAAAACTTTAAAATATTGGTAAAAATTTATGTCCTGGCCAAAGTGATCAAAAGTACTTATTCACCCTTTCGCATTAATTAGAGAAAATAATAACATTAACCATTTGGAATCTGCATAGTGTCACATCTGACTGTTGGGCATACGTACCACTTGGAAACAAATTGGCTTGAATATAATATAGAGAACTGTTTGCCATACTGTTTTTAATCGAATAGCCTGCGCCTTCTCATTTGAAACACAATTGAATATACACTAGTTTTGGAAGAAGACAATTAAGTAGATTAAATTATTAATGATTGCGCGGGTGGTGGTAACAATTATTTAATCAAGTTTGCCAACCTCAAATAAACGCCAATCCCATTTTATTTAGCCAGTCGTCGAACAACATGGCAAAACTGCCATCAGCCCCACGTACTTTGCTGAGTAGACATATGGGATAGACGAGAACTAATAGAAATGGAAAGCACACATACTGAGACACACATAAGCGCGCGCAATTTCTTAGACAAACAGCACACCTGTTTATATTGAAATTACGTGCAAACTTCACTCGTTTATGCTACTGTGGATTAAGGATTTTGCGTTCAATAAATCCGCCGTGAGTAATTTTAAAACTGATAAAAAGTACCGAGTTAAGCACAACAGAGTCCAGCGTATTCATCGTCTTTAATACGCAGCTAAATTAACAAACGAAGTTCGTACACAATATAAATGTGAACTTTTGAATTAAAAAATCATTGATTGCGCTGCTTGTGATAACATATCTTTAATTCTAATATGCGAACTTGAAGTAAACACCAATCCCATTGCATTTAACCAGTTTTTGAACAACATAGCAAAACTACTATCAGTCACACGTACCTACGTCATACTCTGATGATGATCGTGGAAGGTCGAAACGCGTCAGTATTTGTGAATGACGATAGTTTTGCTATGTTATTCGACGACTGGTTAAATACCATGGGATTGGTGTTTACTTCAAGCTCGCAAGCTTGATTTAAAGAAAATTATAAATTGTTTGTGTGTGTGTGTGTGTGTGTGTGTGTGGGATTGTGCGCTAATGCGTGTCTTAGCATATTTGTTCCTCTTTTCCAGGTATTTTGTTGTCCATCGAATGCGTTTATTCAATATTTTACCCATTTTTTAAAATATAAAGGTCGATTTAAAGTACCACATATTATAGTTACCGTCAGTTCTGTCGAAAAAATGGTCTATTTTACTATTTTATTCAATTCTTAATTCTAACCACAAATTTTCTGTTCTTCAACAGATATATATATATATATATATATGTATATATATGTATATATATATATATATATATTACATATATATATATATATATATATATATATATATATATATATATTTAGAGTAAGATAAATAAATATGTCACGTTAATGTTAATTTTATTAAAGTAAATTCTAAAAAACATATGATAACAGACGAATATCATATACAAGAGAAGGTGTCTCCTTACTAGTATCAAATTGTTACAGCGAAGGATCGAATTCAGATGCATTTGATTCAAAAAAATATAAATTCTTTCCTGACCTAAAAAAAGTACATTCGGCTATGTTTAGTATACACCAATAATATATCAATAAGACTAGATCATTCAACTATATTTACATATATTAACAAAAAAAACGTGAGTGTAAAATAGGATAAGAAAAAAGGAAAGAAAACAAAAAAGGAAGTGGCAGAAGACACATAATTGATAAATCGATAGTTAGTTTATTATGCAAATTAGAAGAATTATGTTGGGAATAGTTAACATTTTTTTTGATTTTATATCATTTACTAAATAAGAACAGGTTTTTCTTGCAGTGTCTACTTATCTGTTTGCTGTTTTCGCACGAACATTTCCTACATGCTAATTTCAGAGTGCACGTCAGTGTTTGCGTGTTTGTGTGAATAGAGGTTCTCATCGTGTAACTAGGTAGGTTATGAGATCTTGTAACTCATCTTTTGATGCCTTCTGTTTTATTAATCATTTCGACATCTTGTCATTAAATATATATATATATATATATATATATATATATATATATATATATATATTATTTATTTATTTATATGGCCTGACTGTGGTCTGTTATTTCTTATTGTTGTGTATTTGGTAAAACGTCGTTTTTTTTAATTTATGACTAATAAATTTAATGCTTGCGTATTCAGAGTTTTTGCAAATTTGGGAATAAGAACTGATGACTTTGATCTAACGGACTGGTACGGTGGGGGTTGGCTGGTTACTAACTTCATATTGTTGTTTCTAATAATTCGACGTCGGTCAAATAACGCTTTTACGTGGAGGATAATTTGAATTCTATGTAAAGTGTTTAATAACTCAGAAATATTCCTTCCAACTATGACTTGTGGAAATAGGATATATGTTAAATTGACTTTATTTTATATCTCAAAATATGCATCGAAATTGCTGATATTTATTTAGATTACTAGCCAATTTAAAACAATTTATTCAGTATTTTTTTCTGATTGTGTTGAACAATAGCATTTACGAACGTCAAATATTTGTGCTAAAATTTTAGGTGTAAACTAGGAACGAGTTGGCTTGACGTTACAACTAATAATGTGCCCCAGCATTTTTATACTCCGCGTGACGAATTTGATTTTATCCTGTATACAATAAATACTGCTTTTGTTATTCAATTCAATCAGAGAAAAATATTAGGCTACTAGGTGGCTTCCAAATCATAAATTTTGGTAAACGTTTAATAAAATCTATTCATGCTATGGCTTTGCTTTTCTTAATGAAAGATTGCGAAACTGGATAATTTAAATTACATGACATTTGTTATAATCAACATAGGATTCGTTCAATCTGTTTCTTCGTAGTAAATATTTCGAATAAATTGTTCAGTATTCTTCCTCATCACAAATCATAAGAGCAAGCATTTAATAGACTTAAGAGAACATTGGCCGCACGGGCAGTGATAACAATTATTTTAATCAAGGTTGCGGTCTTGATATAAACACCTGACCGATTAATTACTTACATATGTCAGTATAAACTAAGAATTGTATAGTGTAGAAAAGGCAATTCATCCAGTAGACCGGTTTCGTCCTTATTGGGAACTCTTCATGTACTGGCCAGGGTCTACAATTTCTAAGGTGAATAAATATAATGAGATTGGTGTTTACTTCAAGCTCGCAAACTTTATTTAAAGAATTGTTAACACCACGCGCACAATTAATGAATTTTATTGTCTATATATATATATATATATATATATATATATATATATATATATAAAGAATGGTCAAACTGGTAAAGATATATATATATATATATATATATGTGTGTGATGAAAGTTACAATAAATTAATGTTTGCGAAAGCAGAGAAATTGTTTAGACGACATTTTTAGTCGAGTACATTATATGCGAAATTACTAGAGGTGAGAGCCGTTTATCCAACTTTTCTTTCAATTTATATGCTTTGCGGTTTTATTCTCGCAAGTCAGTATGTCGTCTTACTCTGACAATGGCTATGGAATGTTGAAACGCGTCAGTAAGTGTGACTGACGATAGTTTTCATTTGTCGTCAACAACTGGTTAAATATAATGAGATTGGTTATTATTTGAATCTTCCAAACTTGAATTAACGAATTGTTACCACCATGCCAGCAAATATTGATTTTTTAATTGTATTACTTATATATATATATATATATATATATATATATATATATATGTGTGTGTGTGTGTATGTTTGTGTGTGTGTGGCGACATCTGTGAAACTTTCATGTTCGTGAGCGCATAGAAATTGTGCTATCGATATTTCCAGTCATGTACAATATATGTGAGACTTCCAAATTTGAGATCCTTTTATATAACTTTGCTTTTCATATATATGAATTGCGGTTTGATCCTTGTTAGTCACTTTGCTGCCGTAATCTGCTGATGATTATGGAATGTCAAAACGCGTTAGTGCGTGCAACTGCCGGTATTTTCGCTATGTTGTTCGACAATTGAATGAATACAAAGCGATTGGTGTTTACTTCAAGCTTGCAACCTTGATTTAATAAAATATATAATTCGTGTTGAATAAAAAACTGAACTTTTCTTCACTAATTTTGGTACCTTCCAGTGCCTTTGAATACTACAAATAATTTATATTTCAGCCAAATCCCATGCATTATCGAGCGTAGTTTTTTAGTTTAAGCGTTAGGAATAAGTATTTGATGGATACAGAAAAACTGGAATTCACGGCAACTATTTGGTTTATGCTATTCCACTTAATTGATAATGCGATAATGTATAGGTTTACGAATTATAGTTTGTAAATTTATTTTTGGTACTCATAAGAATGTGTTAAGGGTTGCATTTTATAGTGACACATCAAGTGGATATTATGAGCTATTACTTTGGAACTTAAAATCCAACTGATTATCCCGGTAGAAAAAATTTTATTCCACGTGGGGAATAGATATTGCTTCCAAGTATAATGACAGGCTTTTAGTATTTGTTGTTAGTATAAAGAGAATATGGCATAATCTAGCAAATGCGACTCCTGAGGAGAAAGGTTTTTTTTTGCATATATATATATATATATATATATATATATATATATATATATATATATATATATGATAAAGTAGATACACATTCACTATACTGCTACATGTCTTACCAAGAATGCATTCGTTAAGATAGCAGTGGGGACTGAAATTTATGTAAAAGTACATAAAATGCTCAAGGGAGATTGATAGATAGAGATATGTGGAAATATTTTTTTCACACGTATCTAAGGTAAACAGCTAATTAACACTGTATTGACAACAAAAGTGCACTGTTAGCACGAAGAAACTAGACTTTTGAACAATTTATTAATTTAAAAACTTACCGCTTACTAATTGGATATGAAGCAACTTCTTGTTGAAATTAAGTTTACTAAATTAAAATAACTGCATTTAATAAAAGCAATTGAAATTGAGTTGCAAGAATGCAATATGAGATCAGCGAAAGTTTAAAATTATAGACAAAGAAATCAGGTATATTTCTGCAATCTACCAAGTAAAATCGCTATAGACATTGCAAAGAACTTATTTTCTAATTTAAAATTTCTTTTTTTACAAATTAATGCATTTTTTTCATTATTTTCAGAATGATATTAAACTTTTTGTTGATGAGTTTATCCTACTAGCATTTTCGAATAATAGATACAGCTGTTTTGCATAACTTTTTATTTAAAGTAAAAATACCTGCGTAATAATCGCATGCACATTCGTTTCGTGCTTACTGGAGACTCATCAGTAGGAGCCGGTATTACGCCTTTTAACCACTATATATTTCGGTGAAGAATGTGAGATAATAGGACACTACAATCTCCTAGACTAATGTGTATACCTGCGGTAGTAATGCTAACGTTATATAAAGTCCCGACAATGCGACTTCAACGCTAACTCACTCTATATAATATATACCGAGTCTGTAAAGGATACTAACACTATGGCAATTGTGTTAATAACCGATACCAACATAATTGTACCGAAAAGATACATGGTACTAACACTACGGTTACCGAGCTGGTACATGGTACCAACATGATGGATATCAATGTTCAACAAAATTGAGAATTACAATTATTTCTGAACACCTGTTACTACAGTAAATCCATTCACTCTGGCCTTGATCGATATCTGTTATAACATATCGCGGTAAGCATGACAACATTGAATTACTGTTTCTGGCGGAGAACTTATATATATATATGCAAGTATGTATTAGGTGTTGCGAACCTAGATAAAAATTAGTTCAGTTGTGACCAGATGGATAAATCAAAGAGAGCATGAACGATAAGTATAATCTCATTAACATTGGTTCACATTCGTTGTAGCGTCCTATTATCCCACATTCTTCACCCAAATATATAGTGGTTAAAGGGCGTAATACCGGCTCCTACTGTTGAGTTGCCAATATGCACGAAACGAATGTGAATGAGATTATACTTTCCGTTCATGTTTATCCTTCTGGTCACAACTGAACTATTTTTTTGTAGGTTCGCAACACCTTATACATATTTGCATATATATTAGTTCTCCGCAACAAGCAGTATTTACCTTTGTAATACTGCAAAATGTATGCGTCTTGCACTATATAAACACTTTTCTCCAAATTGAAGGTAATAAAAATTTAATTTGCCACCCATATGCAAGCCCCAATCTGACTTAAAACTATGTCCATACCTGTATAGTTTACACATGTGTCTTTACAATATTTTTAATCTGACACATATTTATATCAATTTAAGGATGATTGCAGAAGATGAAAAGGCAACAAATATTCCCGAAATGTTATATCTTTGTATTTTATTTATAGTTAGAAAGTATTGTGTCAGCGTTTTCTTTAATCTGATCAAATAAATTATTTCGTAGCTGATTAAATACCTAATTTTACTAAATAATAATTCAAATCTATTCAAGGTAATTTTGTAATGGCTCAATCCAGTTGGTTGAGCTACACGTAGCATAAATTTGTTTGCGCTACAAATTTTATTTATTTCTTTTTTTGAAGAGCTTTTTGATTAAAACCTTTTTTATTGTAGAATTAGTGACAAAAGATATTATAATGAATTCATATTTATTACATTGCAAGAATCGCTGATAGGTAATGCATTCTTCTGAATATTTATTGTTTATAATTTATCTCAACATCACAACAATAATCTTGATTGCTAAATACAAATATTCAAGTTCACTTTAATATATTCCTAAGTGCTCTTGTTTGGCCATTTTTAATACATGATGTAAAAATCATCTGTTCGTCTGACGAAAAATTACAGGTACAGAAATTTATACGAAAAACTTTCTTCATAAGGTCCAATATTTGCTAAAATCCAAACCCATTACACATTGGCGAACAAATTAATCATTTTCATCAGTTTAGTTTTGGTCATTGTAGTTCAAGAAGATGATTTAATTTTGTAAACTAAATATCATTCAATATATCTCTAACTCGTGAAATCAACAAATTTTTGTGTATCGATTTATCATAACAATTTAATATTATATGAATACCGTTTGAATTACTATGAGCCAAATTCGATATACTTATTTCTTCATCAGAGTTTAAGAAAATTGGCCTGCTATATCATAATACATCACTTAACATTTTATATTTCAAACAGAAATTGTAACATAATTCATGAACTGATGGCACGTAAATTACAGAGGAACATATTGATAAGTTTATTAATGAAGAAATTTCCATGAAAAACGATGACTTTTATTTGCGGCATCTGATAATTCTTAACTTGCATCATATCATGTAAACAGTAAAAAAATTGAAATACAACAGAACCTGTTTAATTCAACAGAACTTATTTAATTATGAGAATATTATTCTTGGTTTTCATTAACACCAGCATTGCTCTTAGATTTGACTTAGAAAAAAAAGAAAAAAATTTCCTTTAAAAATATATCTTCAATTGCTATGGTATTTGAAAAACATCTGCAAAAGTTTCATCAAATTTTAATTTATGATATTGAACAATGTAAAGATGAAATCGTGATTAATTAATAACATATGGTAATAAATTTTAAAAGAATAAGGAAACACATTTGGCTGATGAAGCCTGACTTAATTAAGTTCGGATAATTAAAATTCAATTGCGATGCCTTAGTTGGCAAAAAGCTGAATCACAAATTAGGAAAAAACATTAAAGCTAATTTCTTAAGAACTAATTTAAGTATTTTCAAATATTTTTCCTTTCAAAAGCGCCGAAAATAGTTGGAACTTTACTTTTTCTGAAGTATAATTAAATTAGTTACTTAATCATACTGGATGAGAACAAGTGATGATAGATATAAAATCAGATTTAAGGAAAAAATTGTTCAGAACATATAATGAAAGTAGCTTATGTTAAAACAAATAAAATGCTAAAAATAGGTATTCTTCTAATATAGTTGTTTAATGTGACGTAACTAAGACGTTATTACTAGTCAACAATATCGGCTTAATCAAGCTTATTTTTATCTACTTTTGATTGGGGAAAGTTGCAAAGACTCCGTTCATCCTTTTCACATCGTCGCGATTAATGATTCGTCGCATATGGAGTTAACTGCAGAAAAAGGAGTTTTATTTCATGACATATGCGAAAAACGTTTATTTGACTATAATGAAATTCAAAAAAGTTAGAGTAAGGAAAAAATATATAGAAAGTTTGCTTAGAAGAAAGTTTTACAGGAAAAATTATTTTACAGTAATTTCCAGAACGCTTGAAATAATCTGATCATCTTCTCAATACCGCCACTGAATTTTAATATGAAGTTAACATCAGACATTCTAAAGCTCTTTTTTCGCGTCTTTTTTATTTGTGGCATTTATTTAGAAAATTTCCATTTAAAAAAAAGTAATCAATAGTTTTTTTTCGATTTGATTCGATATAGAGAAGAGTTTGAATGCGCTAATAATTGATACAAAACGCCCATGAAAGATTTGCCTATAGTGATAAAAAAATTGTAAAGTGACATCTATTCAAACAGTTATTTGTTTTTATAAAAAATCTAAAATTTTCATAGCTAGAGTACTATCACAAGTTCATTATTGAGAAAATTTGGCTGCCTTCATTCAAATTACTTATTCGGTGAATATTCGCCTCTACCACATAAAAGCATATGTGATACACTAAATAAACAAATGTACAACGGTTCAATATATATATATATATATATATATAGGACTTTAAACAAAATTTCAGACATGAGAGCCTAATTGGTTTGATATTTCATATTTAAATATAAACTTGCAGTAAAAAGGTTCGAGAGGAGGATTTATGGCCACCAAAACACGAGGCCAAATTAAATCGAGAATTTAACCTTTATGAATGGTGTCCGTGCAGGGATATCGATATAGTCAATTTATGGTATAGGTAAGAAAGGCGATATATAATAATCCTGACTTTTCGAATAAGGAAGCCGGCACAACTTTTGGCTACCTGATATTTTAAAGCTTTTCAACGAAAAGAAGTTTTCAATCTAAAATTTTGCCTAAAGTCATTAATTACAGAAAAAACAAGGTGTACAATAAATTTGCCAGAATATTTGTTAACTTTATAGGCTAACAGTAGTACAACATGTATGAACGAAAGTTGTTCAATGTCAATGACTGACGATCGATTTGACTTGTTTTACGACTGGTTAAATACAATTGGATGTTTGTTTATTTTAATCTTGAAAACATGCTTTAAATTAATGTTATTATTCTGCTTATTTTCTTGGTCTCGTACCTAATATCATTCTATTCGAAATTGAGATACCTGGAACAATTCGCTGACCATTAGAATCTAGTTAATAGAGCCAAAATTTATTATATAAGCATCGATAAACGTTAGTAATGATAATGATCCGAACCGATCATTTTCGTTTGACCAAACTGAAGTTTCTTTGCCACTAGATATCTCGTTTTGCATAATTAATTACGCACAAAATTAATAGGTTTAAACCACAGTTGAGCTTAATTAAATCGCTTAATTCTTCGTTAGGCTTATGAGAGCTATTCATTGCCAATTAAATGTATTCTGTAATTAGATATCATCATCCACAAAAGGTGTATATTCTACGACTTAAACTTTGAATGCAAAATTGTGGCCTTCCTTTAAACATAACAATTAATGTTCAAATTTCTAACAATCGGGCTATAAACACCTGCCTCCATTTAAAACCAGCAGCAAAATATCTCACAAGCATCATCGATAATCACATCCAAACAGTGCATCCTAAATCTACCAAAGAGCATTCTTTTGCGGTATGAATCTGAAATCCTTTTATATAAATACGTAGCTGGTAAGAATCTAATGTAGTTAAAATAAGTCTTATTTGCAGAGAGAGCATCAGGTCAATATCTTTGCAGTGAGTAGCGTTGTTTGTCACTTTGGTTAGCTAAATGCACACCAAGAAGCTAATGACTGAATTTGACACACCAGGCGTTAGTGTAGACTAAGTGTATATTACGACTGATAAGAATGCTTTCATAACATTTCTAAAATAGTACAACTACAGCCACTGAAAAGAAGAATTTGATGATCACAATAACATAAAAATTTGTGATTAAACGTGGTACAAGTTTGTATTCATGAATGAACACAATTGTAATACTTATATTCGATTCGACTTTGGTCAGTAAGCATTCCACAGCGTTATGACAATGCTTCAAATGGTCGAAACGCACCAATGGGTCGAACCGAAATGTGTTTCGCAATGTTTTACTCGTGGTATAAAATCTATATATTATTGTCTATTTGAAGTCTGCAAACCACAGCTTAATAATCTGGTTGCTAAATCTGTATATAATTTTAGCCACTTAATGCCAATATAAATTCCAAATTGTTGCTTACATTTGTTAACTCATACATAAGCTGTTACAATTGCATTTACCTACAGTTCCAAAAATTGTCAGTTAATGATTTATTAGCATTTACATTCGGTACTTCTAAATTGTGATTTCTGACTGACATCTGGAGATTTATGTTCGCGCAGCACTTTTAGCTAGAATAATTGGAAAAATTAAACTTCGTTATGAATATTAAAGCATGATTAATTATTCTTCACTTTTACCATTAAACGTTTTTACATTTGTGCATTTTCTTGCAAAAATCGATTGAATTATCGGCTAGCAAAAGCAGAAATTACTGCATTGTGTAATCAAACAAAAAGAAGATAGGCCAGTTTTTATTTTAAATTAGACCAAATGTTGCCACCTAACAAAATGTGTACAATTCTGTTGCAAACTCAAGTGTCATTGTATAACTTGGCCTGTACATTACGATTTGCATGTATTTCGACACTGGTATTTAAAAAGACAATTCTGTCTATCATTTTTGTGGCATACCTTTGAAGAAACTGTACATTATCAATAGGTCCCTGGGTGAAGCCTAAATAGAAATCCTGTCCACAACTGTCCAGTAAATATAAATGTCAAGGGCATTAGTTCACCAAATACAAAACACGTTTATATACATCGTTTTCTACATCAGCCTTCATGCATATTTCAACGAAGTTGGATAGACTACGAAAAATATTTTGTAATATACAAATTATAAATTTCACAATAGAACAAGCTTAGTAAGCTTTATTTAGTAGTGAATTTCCGATTTTAGCGCGAGACGAACTGATGTGTAAAACGGTTTACATCATTTATAAAACATAAAATCACTCGCAGAATAAAGATAACACTTCGATTCTATTATGACAATTTTCAAATTTTGACTATACGTTTGCTGTGTATAATAACATTACCATTTGAATTTCTATCTGCAATTTATACGTGGCTAAAAAATAAGTCTCGTGCACGAATTGATTTAATTTCATTTATTTGTGCAAACTCTATTTTAGTGCTACTAAAGTGTGACATTAAACGCTGTACACAATTGAATGAACAATGTAAATGTGCTTTGATTCCTTCCAATTCGCTATTTGCAAATGTATTTGCCTTTGAATTTTATGTCTAGATATATGTTTATCGGGGAAATTAGCTGCCTAACAAATGTAGCAGATTTTTTAAACTGTGTGTAAATACGGGAAAGCATAAATGCATCTAATTACAAATTCATAAATTGCACGTTAATTCATCATTTGCATCGACGATCACTATTTTTTTCTTTTAGTTGATAATGACAACTGGTGCTTTACGCAAGGCAAATAAATTAAGATAAAAAAAGCTGATTCTAATACGAAATTAAAACGACGATATTCACTTTCAGCCAGGATTAATTGTCGTTCACATTTTATGTATAAAGTTTGCAAAACCGTTTAAATTTTGTTTAAATGTTCTTTGCCTTAGGCGTTAATATGTATAACTTATCCAATAGTAAAATTTATAAATTAATTTTGAAAAGAAAATAATATTAGGTGGTTTATCAAACAACATGGTTGTTCTTTATTTTAAGCAGGTCAAATTGATTTTTAAATCTATCGCCATCCCGGAATATATTTCTGTATAACGACAAAATATAATCTTCAGAAATATTAATTTATACCAGAAATATAGTATAACTAAATCCTTATTTTTTTACTGAATAGAATCAATGCGATACTTGGGGTGAAATCAAAGAATGATGTAAAAAATGAATTTTTATCACAAAAAATGTCAATAAATCTGACAATTTATGATTAATTGATTCCAAACTTACACACTGAATGTAGTATTGATTCTCATTTGGCTATAAGACACTTATGTGATGGGAATTGCATTTTCCCCTTCTTAAACATTACCTGCACATAGCGGTTTATTGGCGTCGAAACAACGCGTACTGATGATCGAACTATAAATACAAGGTGGATTTGTCAAAGGAAGAACATTATTTTCAATATCCAGGACCTAAACCACTGCGTTACCTTTGTCGCATACTGTACGCAATTTAAACTAATTTAACAGCTTATATTTGTATAGTTCAACGCCAGTGGAACTCCCACAATCTGCTATATCCTTACTTGGAACTCTTCAAGCACTGTCCAGAATTTTACGTGGAACAAATTTGTACAGGAGCTCATTTACCTCGGGGACTGGGACAATCCAAGCGTCAACTATGCCGCATAATACACGCAGTTTGAATTATATACCAACTTATATTTAATGATTTTCCCTCAACACGAACCTATTAAGAATAAATTAGGACTTGAAGATTCTTCAAGGAACTCCATATCTGTCATTATTCAAAACACGATATGCCAGTTTGCGGACTTTCATTGATTTGATATCCAATGGTATGATTTTTGAATTCATATATATATATATATATATATATATATATATATATATATATATCACAAAAATCAGCAATTTGCGAACATGTACTACTCACAGGTCATGCTGTTAGTAGTAACAATTTTTCAGTTCTCTACAAGGCAAAAACAGAGAAAATGCTTCTGGCTTTTGAAGCTATTGCAATTAATAAGCTGAAGCCCTGCTTAAACGTGCAGAAAATAATTCAAAAAGAAATTAAATTGGACTGGAACAAAGACATGACTGACATGCCTTTAAAAATAACCAACGCTTCGCAAAATGCGACACATACATCAATTACGGACGCAATTACAATGAAAGCGATGACACACCAAATGACGTTACGCAAAAGGAGTGGTCTAAATTGCAGAAAAGTAGTGGTCTAAATTGCGCAAAACGAAGAGGAGATTGGTTACAACACATGTACAGTAGGATTGAATGAACGAATATACTAACGAATCCAGAATAATGGCTGTAGATACTGGTAGAAATAAGATTTATTAATAAATGTTATTCCATGGAGTACGTTGTTTTGTTCTTACATTTTTAAAAATGGTGAAATTAGAAACTATCAATATATATATATATATATATATATATATATATATATATATATATATATATATATATATTAAACTAAACACTGCTACAATCAGAAAATGCAATTTCTCCAGTAGACTGCGTTCGTCTTTCCTAGTTACTCTTGAAAAACTTTCCAGAATTTGCAGTGTAGTGAATTCGAACAACAACAGATAGAATTTGAAGTATGAGTAAAGTTCTAAAATAGCCATTGACATCCATCATTGTATTACACACAATATGCTAATTGAGCAATCTTTACGGATTTACAGTCTAACGAAAGGAATTTTAATTAAATATTATATCAGATTAATCTAATTTTTTATTAAGGTAGCGCAGATAATATTAGCAGTTGATCGGTTTCATCCTAATTGGGAACACTTTATTTCATAGAATTTACCGAATATCCTGAAACACGATAACTAATTATGATCGAAGGTAGAGCATAATGCATTATTACAAGATTGGTTGTTCTCCTGATTTTTTGTGAAATTTTAACCTTGTAAAATACCATTGGTTGCGGTAGCTCATAGAGGTTTGGTAAATATTATATATTGTGAGTTTGTTATGAAGTAGCTTTTTCGAAACCTTTATACTATGCTTACTTGATTACTGCTTTAATACGCATGCGTATAATTCATTGAACCGTCCAACAGCACCACATTTATTAACCAAATTTATACTGGACTTTTGGTAAAGTGTTTATTCTAAATGACTGACATATCCTTCATGTGCTATATAAATTACTTTTGTTACAGGCAAATTTTTATCTAGCACATATTTGCACATATACCCGTTCTCCTCACCAAGTAATATATGAATATTATATATTTGATTAAATGCCGTAATGGTTACCGCGATATGTGATAATTTTTGTCGATCATGGCCAGAGTGTATAGATTTGTTGGAGTAAAAGAAGCTAAAAATTAGTTTTATTTATAACATTATATAAAATGTAGTCCATCTCAAACTCCATAGTGTTGATACTCGCTACAGGCCCGCGATTTTCAAAATTTTTGTTCAGTAATCTTGCACTCACTGAGTATTGTTAAATCCATTGTATAGTTTTCATGCGCAGACTCGGTATTTTAAAAACCATTGTGTAAAACCCTTTGCCGACTCCGTATATATTATGTACAGAGAAGTGGCTTCGAAGTAACACAGTCGAAAACTTGATATGAAGTTGAATCTAAAACTGCTTGAATGCACAAAGATATAGGAGATGGTACCGTTGCATCGTCCCACCTTAATTGATGAACTATAAATTGTGTATTGTGCTGTGAAGGTCGATTTACTTTTTGGATATTAATAAACACTTCATATAAAGATGAATAAAATTTTATTTTTGAACAATGGATGTTACCACAGGTTTCATAATGCAATATTTTTGTAAATAGTGGAATCTTTTGGAATTTTTCTTTGGGCACATTTTTGAAAATTTTTACTTGTCGTTGGTGTTTTTATTATTCAGTTATCTTTAGAATTTCAGTTTCGTGGTACGCATGCTGCATATTCTTATGTTGGCAATTTTAGCTTCTATAAAGACATTTATCAAAGCGATATTTTACAATAAACTATTTAATTTGACTAAAAATTATTTTCCTTGTTGATATTACGGGAAGGATCTCAAATTCCCTTTAGATAAAAATCGTGTAAATGTTTTTACTTCAAAATAGTTTCACTTTGAGATTAAATCATACTTTAGGCAGCAGTATTATATAGAGCAATTAATCGAATTACAAATGTTAGAAATAAAAATTCGCTGGACCTAAATCATAACGGTAAATATGGTGGATTCTCTGCTCTAAGACCTGATGATGCAATCTGCAAACTAGGACATTCCAACCGCACGGGAAAACTCGTGATCATAATATGTGAATAGAAAGTTGAACCTTAGGCAAGTAAAGACAATGGCAATAATAAGCGGTTTATGCAAGTATGAAAAGATGTTATTCAGTGAAGTCGAACAATACACATAAAGCACAGCATGCAAATAGAAATAGACTACGTTGAACAATTCAAGAGGTCGCTTCAGCATAAAGTTTACGATATCATTAGGACCTCGTCAAATAGAAAGATGAAGAATATGATCAGTTCCTTATATGTGTAATAATTTCAATGCGCCTTTACAGTTGACATAAGAATGCAAAGTATTTCAAAACCTTCAAGGTCAACGGCAATTTGGAGGCATCTAGTTAATGAACTAAGAAGTGAACTACAACGTCATCTATACAAACAAATCAGACCGAGGTCATTAAGCGAGACAAAGGGACAGGAAGTCGTTCTGAAATACAAACAGAACAACTATAAACGAACGTGAAGAAATGCATATGCAGGCATCAATGGAATGCTTCTTTGAAGATGCCACAAAACACAAATCAAATGAAATTACGACATCTCGCTCTTTAAATCGGACCTCCGAAGTGAATATGGCCAATATATGCGCACATACAAAGGCAACAAACTGGTCACCAAAAGGCATCTAGAAGAACTAAATGAACTACAACGAAACAAACAAATCAGACTCATTAAGC
Source organism: Eudiplozoon nipponicum (assembly GCA_029291075.1). Lineage (NCBI taxonomy): Eukaryota > Metazoa > Platyhelminthes > Monogenea > Mazocraeidea > Diplozoidae > Eudiplozoon > Eudiplozoon nipponicum. Next base: position 169 of record JAQBSW010012293.1, on the reverse strand, counting down.
GAGACAAAGGGACAGGCGAAGTGTCAATGACTATACGGACAAAAATCAGGCGATGTTACAAATTCTGAATGACAAATCCAAATTTAAACGCGAAGAGGTACAACGCGAACCTATGGCAAAATTAGAAAATTCCATAACGAAGATTCTAAACCAAATTATTTTGAAGGTC
>JAQBSW010012292.1:0-17215 GCA_029291075.1 Eudiplozoon nipponicum | reverse complement strand
ATCAGACCTCTAATCACACGTACAATTAAAATGCTCACAATAGCATATTTAAGCATGGCATGGGGATCAATCAGATATTTGCTAAACTTGATTTAAATAACGAAACAGCAAAACTGCCGCCAGACACACGCACTGACGCGTTTCGACCTTCCATCATCATCATCATCAGAGTACGACGGCAAACTGACTAGCGAGGATCAATCTGCATTGCATATATATATATATGGAAAGCAAAATTAGATATACCGCTCAAACCAATATTAGTCCCGCATACATTTTATGTGAATGGAAATGTCGGCCGCACAATTTCTATGCAGTCACGAGCAGTTACTTTTTGCAGCTTTCGCCACATATATACATAGGTAATACAATTAAACAAACAATGATTTCGCAGGTGGCGGTTACAATTCTTCAAATCAAGTTTGCGAGCTTGAAGTAAACACCTTTCTCATTGTATTTAACCAGTCGTCCAACGACATAGCAAAACTACCGTCGTACTCCGATGATGATCATGGAAGGTCAAAACGCATCAGTGCGTGCGACTGGCGATAGTTTTTCTATATTGTTCGACGACTGGTTAAATACAATTGGATTGGTGTTTACTCTAGGATAACGTTGCAGATAATTCAATTGGTGTCCCGTAATATTCGAAAAGTGGAATGATACTTTTTGCAATTTCCATACATCTATGCGTATTTAAACGAATCTTAGTCTTCCACAGACGCCCACATAGTTTCGTCCATTTACGTCTATGAACTAGTAGGAGCACGGCGCGGTGTGATCAAGTGACCCATATCGCGACCAAAATTGTCCGACAACAATGTTTCTAGTCTGTACCGTCAATAGTTCCATTTATTCATCGAAGAAATTGGCGTTTTGTATGTGGAAGTGGCTATCCCGTACAGTAACTCAAACAACGGAATCCGTGTTCTAGAACAAGGTTCGCTGTTGATGGTACATAGACAGGCGGCCTAATCGAATTATTCGGCTGGAAATTACAAACACCACACCAAGCAAATATATCGATCAAAAAACCTGTCTGGGTGCTGGCAAATCTAGTCGGCCATCTTTAAAGCCACGAGACGAGAAAGAAGAACACACTATTGGGGATAAAATCAATGAACGTTTTTGAAGCAGCACAGGGCATACTAATATCACGATACATGGTACGAGTGCTAGTGTAGCTCTTCTTGTGAACAAATATTGAACAGGCACTTTATCATTCATTCGGGACGAATTCAATTCATCCTATTCATACGAATCTCCATTCCTCGGAACCTAAAACTACAAAATAGAAGTCATCGATTCAAACTGCCTTGTGGTCCCTCTTGAGGTTACAAGTCTGTCATTTTATCACAATCAAAAGCTCGACGTCAATATCGTAACACGTTAAGAGATAGCTTCATGAAAGACCACACCGTTTGCCATATGTGGCGGATCTACGAATTTTTTAAATAATTCTTAACGGGATGCATTTTGAGAAATTGGAGACGCCAGTACACATTTAGTAGAATAACCACTGCTAATACGCTTGATATGAGTATAACATTCAATATTATTTTAAATTTCGCATCTGCGCCAGACTCATTACCATCACTCTTACCATTGGTAATCTTCATCCACCACGTGACCGACAGCAAAATTCTTTAAGCGTTTACGTGCCAGGATATAATCGCCTTTTATGTTCGTAGAAGATGTCGCGTTTGAAACAATTTTCGTGCAAGCATAAATAACACAAAAGTTCATAGACATTATCATCCGAAAATAAACCCGAAACCTGCTTAAGAGGTTCCTCCATAAAAGTCCAGCTATTGTTCTGGACGCTATCGTCCGTAGTTATAGATGGTACAGTAGATTTAAAGGAGTCGGGCCACTGTATGTTTTATTTGTTAGTTTAGAGCAAGATTAATCAGACGGAGCACAGGCAGCGACATGGAGTGAAATTTCAGTAGGATTTAAGTGGACTAAATACTATTGTCAGATTCATTAATGCAATCAGAAGAACCGCCAAAGGTACGCTCACACATGTTGGACAAAGTATAAATACCATTTGCTGATCACGTAGTCCATCTGAATAGGATGAAATGTCACCGTCCGACCTGCATGGTTTACGTTACTACGCTTTGTAGCAATATACTGTTGGTGATGCTTTAAAATTAAGTTCATCACGAGCAAGTTAAGACTAAGAGCAAATTTGGACAATTAACCGCAGTTTCTATACTTATTTTAGGCTAAGATTAATTTCATTTCGCCCCGATTCCAATCCAGACTTGACCGGAGTTACCGTTGAAATAATCAATAATCACTAGGATGTCCGAACTCCACTCCAGGACAGATGCGCAGAATCCAGCATAGGCCAAGCGACAGTTTGTTACACTCTACTCCAGAAAGACTTTTTTGGATAAACCCCACCTGAATGCATCAGTCTCACATCGGAAAATAAGAAGAACCACCCTTTATATGTTCTAGACCTGATAAAGACAATTTGGAATGCTTAAAGCAATTCTAGTCTAGTGAATAACAGGAACGTGAATGGAACTTTTTTTAAATTCACCAGCAATAAAATAATGAGTAGTTATCAAACAATGTCTCTGACTGATAGTGAATCAAACCGTGGCGGATAAAGGTATCGAAGGATAACGCTGTCAAGGCGGAAGAAATTAGTCAACCAGTCGGCATGTGGGGCATAAACACAAGAAAAACTTGAAAAACGGACCCATTATCTACATTATAAACATCTTAATCCCAAATAACTTATATTGAACCATTTGAAATTCAAATATGCTTTTTTACATTTGTTTAAAAAGATAAAATCTATGGACGCAAAACTATAATAGCTTTAATTACGGATATTCTAAATAGGAACACTGTCGTTCATGAATGGATGATTTAGATTCAGGTTTGATGTTGTAAGACGACGAGCCGTATCTATCCGTTTAATCTAGTCTAAAAGCACCACTTATCATTGTTTATTCAGCATCCAAAAATTTTCATTTACTGGTCATGAGGTAGAAAATTTCAATGGTAAGAATTTGCGTTTCATGTACAATGCAGAGCTGTTATCTAATGAGAATGTTTTGATATATAGTACACAAATAACAATTTAAATTTAAGCTGATTCAACAGAAAGACAGTATCATTCGTGTAACAACATGCAAAGGTAACATGTTTAACACAAAACACAAACCAATCTGTACACATATATCTACAATGCTTTTACTACAAAAGACACAAATAAGAAATACATATTCAGACTCAAGATGCTTAAATTAAGTAAAAAAAGCCAAACAAATGAATTATCAGCGTAACGTATAAACGATTCATTAAACCGTTTAAGAAGGTAAAAACTTATGATTTAGAATCTTAGTGCGCTCGTTTTACATGGGCGTATTACTTTCAATTGTGACTTTCAACAAACTATTGATTCTGTTAATAAGTATTTTCCGTTTTAAATTGAAAGAATCCAAGCAAGAGATAAGACTTTTAAAATGCTTACTATGTGTACGATATCCTAATGAACATATAAAATTACAGTATACAAAAGACTGCTGATTTAGCTTTAATGATAGCTTGTTCACAAAAATTGAAACACTTTTATTAGACAATAAAGCAACAAAACTTAAGAGAGGATACTTAAAACTCACCGTTATAAAAAACACCATCCGAAAAGTTTGGCAAATCTGCAAGATCTGTGTGATCCGGATAATGGCTTGGCGTTTGAAATTGTGAACCAGCGACGACTGAAGCAGTTGCCATCGTATCTGTTGATTGCCGAAGAATAGACTTGAGCGTAGACGTCGGCAACGTGCCTCGTTGCCTGTTAAGCAAAGAATTTCTAATATTTTCATCATTACCTGGTGAAGTTGCATCGCTACAATTAGCTATGTTAGTAAAAACAGTAGCACCACTGGTATTCATATTGGGAATACCATCCCGACCAAGCGACCGTGTCAGACAGGTAGAATTAGCATTCATGGTAGCTGGGGACAAGGTACCTCGGCCTGAGTCATCCATCTGTGATGAAGCGCTAAACAACAGTCGCCCTGGTGAAGATGGCGAAGCGGTGCCGTTAGCAACACTCAAAGTACCCATTGCTGACTCGATGGCACGCTCCTGAAAGTGACTGCTACTCATCAGACCGGTATCAGTAGTGCTGACACAGCTGAAAAAAATGTCAAAAGCAATAAAAAATTAGAATATAAGCGTATGTCTTTCGCATTAGGTTTGATCTTTACATCAAAATTTGGTGCGAGATGGATTATTCGCATTTTGGGGCTTCCTCCCTTTAGATAGTCCGCCAATTGAAGTTGATAGTCTGCTTGAAGTAGCTTTTGTTGAGACGCCAGTATCCAATATCCTCATCAGCAGCCGAAACATGACCTCGAAATAAAACAATTTAGGATAGGATGGTGGTATTCCGGTGGCAACGCAAAGGTTCATATTGTCGATGATACTACGATTAGGCAGGGTTCGTCGTTCGTCGGACACACTTACCGTAATTTCGACATTACTTTATAAACAATGTAGTAACTGTGCAGTAAAATAAAATTAGACTTTATATCGAATAGAACGGTTGTATTCCGATAGCACTAAAAAAACTCCATACCAATGACTCTACGATTAGGTAGGGTTCGCCATTCGCCAGTCTGTAAATTTTTATGGTTAAAGACTGCGGTTTTATTTCTATTAGGCAACGCGCCAGTAGCAGCCTAAACTGTTGGTGAGACTTAGACCAATGACATGCCACTTAGGAGGCAAATATTTTTACGAGTCTCGTAAACTTATCTGACTACTAGTTTGATTAATAAATGGCGTGAAAGTTAGGGACATTAGAAACAGACTGATCATTGAGGATAAAACTATGGTCCAACATGTGAATTACTCTTCTGTGATGAGTACTACGTAAGGTTATTTATACAATATATTAAAATATATGAATGACTAAAATAAATAGAAATTTCGTCATAAGTTTAAAATTTAAACATTAAAAAGCAACTAATTGCACTATCAATTTCGCAAAGATCCGATTGATCCCCATTTCCAAGCACGCATCTGTTTTGTCTTCGATCAGGATGGGTGCGTATCCATCCCATTCTTCCGAAGGCTTCAACATCGTTCATACTAACCACTGGAAATGAGGTGCGATCTAATCTTCGTTGACTAGATATGTTTTGATATGGGGTTTCCCATATCATCCTCAGGCCTCTGATCACATCATCAAAATGTTAACAAGAGCAGATTTCAGCAAAGTTGTTAAGTCGCTTATTTTTTTTTACTCAGAAATTGGTTTTGAACAAAGAATTTGTCTCAGTAGCAAAACTCATGCATGGAGCACGTGTAAACACTCACTATATATATATATATATATATATATATATATATATATATATATATATATATATATATATATATATATACAATTTCCGGTATACATAATCAAAAATAGTGTGCCGAATGTGGGAAGAGGAGAGATAAAGTATCGACGATGTGTGTTGTAATTGTAATTTTGCGATGTCACGGTAATTAAAGTTAAAACTCAAAACTGCAGAAAAACCGACAAACTTGACGATCAGATACTGTTTTTAGGCAGAGAACTATTATATATGCAATTGCGTGTGAGGTATGGGGCACCTAGTAACAATTGGTTCAGGTATGACCAGATGGATAAATCAACGACTGAAAGTAACTTCGACAGAAAGAGAATGAAGGCCAGAACGGCGCTTATGTTAAGACTAAATAAAGGGAGAAAGGAAGAGATATTAAGTTAACCAACTCATGATCATCATCAGAGTACGACGGCAAACTGACGCGTCAGTGCGTGCGACTGGCGGTAGTTTTGCTATGTTGTTCGACGACTGGTTAAATAAATGGATTAGTTGCTTTGCAAACTTTATTTCTTATCACTCATCGTTTAACTGTATTGGCTATATATATATATATATATATATATATATATATAATGCGGATCGATCCTCGCTAGTCAGTTTTCCGTCGTAATCTGATGATGATCATGGAAGGTGGAAACGTGTCAGTGTGTGCGACTGGCGGCAGTTTTGCTATATTGTTCGACGACTGATTAAATAAAATATGGATTGGTGTTTACTTAAATCTCGCAAACTTGATTTAACGAATTGTTACGACCACCCGCGCAATCAATTAATGCTTAATCATACATAGCAAGACAAAACAATCAATAGCTAATAATTTATTCATTGTACCCTTCCAATGTACAAAAAATTTTTATCAGATACATTTTCGTAAACTGTGCACAAAAAACCCTGGGAACCGTAATTGGTTAATACTCTGATAATAATGAAAAAATGTATTGCTATATAACCGTAAGAGAAACGAAAAGACAACATATTTTTCAATAACAAAATTAATTCAAGCACACAAATTATTAGAGGTTCATGAGATAGAGAGAGTACCTAGCAACGATGAGTATATTTATCTAGATAACACACAGAAATGAGACAAACTAAACCTCTACACAATACTATTAAGTTAAGGCGAGACAACATCGGCAAAACATCTTCCGTACGTTTTCACTGTGTCACATCATAATCACAACCAAACAGCGCAGCTAACTATACCTATCTAATCATTTAGGCATTGTTCGTAACCTACATACGCTATGATTCTTAAACGACGATGGTCGAATACTTGTAAGTGTCTAAAATCATCAATTATATGGAGCCAAGTCTCACTAGTGTATAATAAGACTGCGCGTACAGATGCGTAAACTCGATTTAAACTGCAGAGTGAAATATTCGCGTTTCGCCATAAATGTCGAACGTTCGAGAAAGCTACTCTAGGTTTCGCGATTTTCACTCACCTCGTCAGACATATTACCCGAGTTATTGATAGAACTGCCATGCCCAGATTTTCGCATTGCGGTCGCTGAATTGAAGTGATAGGAAGCCCTTTGGTCCCTACCATAGGAAAGCCTCCGAGATCCCCGGCTCGGAAAACCAATATAAACTTTATGATCAGCTAATTTAGAACAACTAAGTCTCTCAGAACTTTCTCTTCAACTACATTTCTTAAGTCCTACTATTAATTGCTCTGTATTCTCACATTTCTCAAGGTTATCCATAATGTTAAAATAAAATTTATTACAATATATCTATCATAGCAATTTGTGTGCTCACCGTCTCACTGAATACCACAGAGAACTGAACAGAATCGAAAACCTGGAAGACAAATATGCTCGTTAATTACCTGAAGCTAATGAGATTATGTTCCTGAACGATCTTAATATGCACAAATGACAACGGGAACTCGTTGTGACAGTAATATATCGTGAGGATTAAAAATGATAAAATTGATAATAGAAACTAGATATCTTTTAAAGGATGCGAATTTAATACCGAAAAGCGGAACACTGTCTGATAAACTATTCAAGGTGGTCTACGCAAAATCTCGATTGTCATCTGCATAGTGAAGAACGACTAGTTTACCACCCGTGAGAGCTAGAAAAGCTGCATCCTGAACGTGTGGAAGAGTGATGTTCATAATAGCATCTATTACAAAACTAAACAGAAAGTGGGAAAGTGGGCAGACTTGACGAACACCAAATCTGGTGGTAATAATGCGTGTAAATTCGTTGTAGACATTAATGCAACCAGAAATGTTTGTATAGAGAGCGCGTATAATATAAAAATGCATAATTTTGAATAAAAAATTGCGATTTACAGAACAAAATGCAGCCTTGAAGTCTAGAAAGACGGCTTTAGTCGGACGACAATATACATTTCGCTGTTCAAGAACTAGCCTTAAGCTAAAAAAATATCTATCTATACAACCTCGTCCTGATCGGAATCCAACTTGGTATTCTCTATTATGTGATTCATATTCATAACATTCTAAAAGAATGATATGAATATGACTGAGTAGAGGAAAGAAAGTGAAAAGAGGCAGAATCGGAGATGAAGGTTTTTGTAGTAGCCTGATTTAGCTTCTGTACCTTGAACGAATCAGCAGATAAGGCGACCGTTTTTATACTGTGTATCGGCCGATGTAGTAAGCATGCATGATAATTCGTATCGTTCATGATTAAATGTGGGCTGTAGAAGAACATTAGGTCGCCCATCTGTAGTAAGGATCGTTTGTATTCATTATTGTCCTTCTCTAAGTTAGTCTATAAACCTGGGGTGATAAATACTATCTGACCAGAAACCTCCCCATAGCATCTTACAAGGCTTGCTTTCATTCCGTCAATACTCGTTAAACACTAAGTGCTACTGCGTAGCTTGTGCTCGCCGGTCATCATGCCATAAATTTCTATGGCTCCGAGCACAAACCTCTACACAACGTAATCAAGATCAAGTCAACACCAACGCAAGGTGTTATCGAAAATATGGCCTTATTGCGGTTTACACTGTAATGATTCATAAATAGGACAGATCCTAGCAGCTTACTGTGTCAGTATAAGACAACTGCGTTGCGAAAAAATCTTACTTGAAATCTGAAACAAGACTGGCATTAAGCACGAGTAGATGCCATATCACGCTAGGTTTTTAACAGAGAACTATGGTGCGCACGTGGATTCCATCCAAGAAGACAAACTGGTAATGTAGTATCTAATTTGCATTTGGTTGGCTTCAGATGCTTCCGTAATAATCCATCTATTTTGCTTTTACGCCGATTTTGCGCTGGCTAAGAGAAAAATGCTGTATTGCGTAATCAAATTAAAGGTATAAGTCAAACCTGTCCAAGCAAGCGTTGCGAAAATAACACGTGAGCTAATACGAAAATTGCTCCACTACTTCTCATTAAGACCATTTTGAATGTAATTGATTTCAGCTGTTTCTGTCATGTCAAAAGCCAACAACCTAGTTTCTTACGCCAATCTGGTGCTGGCTGATAAAATAATGCTCTACAGAGCAATCGAATTGAAGACATGAATCATCATCATCATGTACGGCAATACAATAGCCCTCAGTAACTAATGTTTCACTGCCATTTAACCATAAGATGAGAAACAAAAAGACACGAAAATACTTTTTGATAACGAAAAAATAATTTAGGCACACAAATTATTAGAGATTTATAAGAGTGCCCAATTACTAAGAGTTCATTGATCTTAATGGCAAACAGAAAGCAAGCTAAGCATCTACACAGCACCATTATGTCTAAGTCAGCATTAAGGCAAGGCAACATCGGCAAAACAGCTTTCTTGTGGCTTTCACTTTAAAACGTCATAAACAAATGCATTGTCAAACGAGTAGATTTTGACAGCTCCAATGATACGTCTACGGCTGTCAATGTTGATTATTCGTTTAAAATGCCGGTTTTGCATGACAGGGAATTACCAAGGCCTTGTTTTGCTTAACAGTGTTACGTCAATTGTGCTCAGTTTTGCTCTGGATATTTCTGTGTCTACATCTGGAAACTTGTTAAATGTAAGCTCACTGCAGCAAGAAATTTTAAAAGTATAATGTCAATTGGTAAATATCGCTTAAACTCATTCATTTATATTTTTCGGTAGATATCAATTATAACTGTCTTTACACTAGATAAGTGTGCATCATGTGTGTGTGTGTGTGTGTGTTTGCATGTCTTCTTGTGTGCGTTCACGCAAGTGAAATTAGAGTGATCTCATAACAAATATTGACGACGCACTAGATAAGCGTACACCATGCATATGTGTGTGTACGCATTTAGAATTATGACGTAATCAGTCAAATATAATAAACAGCAGGTGAACTTTCATACAGGTGGAACTGCAGTGATTAATGTCAATTCCTTTTTTCACACATCGTACACTATTGGCAAACATGTCCAAGAATACCCATAAAAATATATCCAGATTAAATTGAAGACAGTATACCTTCAAAACCCTGTTCCGCAAAACAAGGACTAGATAATTGCCTATCCGTTGTTGTTAGTCAATATGACTACGCTTCCAAACAAGGATAGTCGAATTTCTGTGTCTAAACTCTTTAACAATAAAGGACCAAATTTCACTAGCATAAGGAAAGACTGCACATACAGATGAACCATACACACGACCTTGAAGGCCGAGTGAGATACTCGTGTTTCCATAAATGGTTGAATTCGGAGAACAATTCGAGATGCTCATATTGCTTGAGTATTGTATACAGCTACCACGATATGTAAAACAGAAAACAAACAGAGTCGGAAGGAGGTGAGATCCTGTTGAAGTATTTAACATTTAGAGTGTGAATTTAATACCTAATCTATTCAAGGTGTCCTGGAAAGGATCTTGGTTTTCGAATAATAATACGATACCATCTGCACAGACAGGATCAATTAATCTATTACGGCGAACTAAGAAGTCTGCGTCTTAAACATTCAAATGAGTTCACAATGGCATCTATTGAAAAAATAAATGAAGTGGATAACATTGACGGACATTACTGCCAGTAGTAAAGTAGCCCGATAATAAGTAAACACGATTGAAAATGTTTGTTTATAGAGCACTATAATATTTAAACGTAGTTGACATACAATTTTTTGATAAATTATTGACAACAAAATTACGGTCCTCTACACCACTTCCCCTTTAATCATTGGGGCCTGCAGATTTTCGATGTTTAAGAGACAAGATTGATTTTTTTTATTTCTAGCTCTGGCGATTGTTTGAGAATATCGATCTGCATTTCTAATACAAGCATACGTTTGAGGATCAGGAAATATGCAGCTGATTAAGAAAATTAATCAAGTATTCAGCCCATCTACTGAGATAACACATTGTATCAGTTATCAGATCATAGTTGTAAGGCTTCGGCTACAATTAACCCCAAATTCGCGCAGCTCGTCCCGCCAAGTTAATACATCATCATCAGGCTCAATTATATTGGTGAATTATTCTGCAAAGATTTGACGTGGTGGAGGCTCCGCCTCCTTGACCAAGTGAAACGACGAAATGCGACCTTTCTATTTACCTGAAGGAGACATCATATCGATTATTCGAAGTGCCTACGTGTTTAGTTCATTTGACAATGACCATTTCACAATCCAAAGGATTACGATGACGAATAAGAATTATGATCTATGATGCCTATATTCGTATAGGTGATAAGGAATTATTTAAATTAAGGTCGCGATCGTTATGTAAACAACAGTTCCATTATATACATACATCTGTCAGTATAAACCAAGCATTTTGTAATATAGAAAATGAGTATTAGTCTGATGTCGAGTTTCAATTATACTTCTTCGCGTTAATCGTACGAATGGTGTGTTTACAATGATATGAATCAAAAGAGCGGGCTTAAGATAGAAAAAGAAAAATAATTTAAATCAGGGTTGCGATCGTGATATAAAAACCTGTTTCATTATATATAAAATTATCCGTATATACTAAGTATTGCATAATGTAGAAAATGTAATTTATCCGGCAGACCGGTTTCGTCCTTATTGCAAAATCTTCGCGTACTGTCCAGAATTTGCCCCAGACAGGGCTCGAATCTGGGCACACCTTCGGAATCAATAGCTCTAATAACTGAGCCACCCTAACGCACGCCACACACATTTTGCAGTTATATAATAACTAATGTTTCTTGTCAAGTCTTTCCTCAAGGTAGGACCTATATGAGTTGCATTACATTATAAAATGCTTTGTTCATACTAACAAAGGCATGTATATAATGAGACCAGTGTTTACATCAAGATCGCAACTTTGGTCTATATAAATGTTATTACCGCCAACGCAACCAAAGCTTTTTGAAGTGATAAGGAATTTTCATGGAGACTTGGTTCCTTTCTCCTAACACCGACAGGTAGCTAATATAATTGGATAAATAAGAAATCGACATATGTTGCGTATCTTAAACCAGAATACAGGATCCTATGTGCCTTACAGAACTGGTTGCACCATCCCTATCTACGAGTTATTGGCTTCGAACATCAGGTTCCACCGAATTCTCTCAAGCCAGTAAACGGGGCATTAGTATTGCCCTTAAAGCGAGAACCGAAGCTTGCTTAATTGAATGGATCCCTTTAAATAATCGGTTGTGTGCGGCACGTTTAAATATATCTACTTAAATAAAAATAAAAAAACCTTATTATCGTTGAATTTTTGTTTTATCTTCATATGCTCCTACCGATTGCAGCACAGAAGAAAACAAGGACGCTTTATACGCTGAATTAAGCTCCTTACTAAGTAAAGCACGAAGTTCAGGTATAATCCTGGCTATGAGTGATATGAATGCTGAAGTTGGGCGCTTAAGTAACACAGAATTTCATTTATGTTAAAGGTACACTTTATGCTCGACGCGCAACGATAATGGCGAACGGCTTTTGGATAGCTGCACTGAACATAGACTATATTTAAGTAATACAAACTTCAGACGTAGTGTTAGACGTTATGCCAATTGGCGTCCTCCAGCACCTGGACAACGGTGGACTCAAATAGATCATGTAGCAATTAGTTATAGATGGCGTAGTTGCATCCAGAATTGTCGTTCTTTTTCGAACACTTATGTCAACTCGGACCATGCACTTAGCCATTGTAGATTTGCACTAAAATTTTACGGGAAAATAATGAAGAATAATCCCCAAATTGATGTAGGCAAATTCGAACAACCGTCCTTCCGAGAAAATTATGAAGATATCTAAAGGCTAATCTAACTGGTCTGGATGGCGAAAATCCGAATATACTTTGTTCCAAGATAAGTTGCACTATGTACAATGCAGGTACTAATGTATGTGGCATCGTTGGCCCCGTAGAAATAATGACAGGCTTTCTGTAAAATCTACGAAGATACTCGAAATAAGGCGCAAAATTCCACCTGGCTCGACTCATAATAATACCAGTCGCAATATAAGCCGCAAACTGAAGCGAAGTCTAAAAGTCGATCTCAAAAACTTTTGGACCAGAAAGGATGAAGAAATGGAAGAAGCTTTCGCGTCAGGTAATAGTCGCTGTTTGTTCTAACTTATCCGCGCAACAGGTCCATCAAAATTAAAAGTTAGTGAAACTATAAATGATAATAACAACGATTTAATAACCGATAAAATAAGACGTCTTGACAGGTGGGCCGAACACTTTAGAGATCAATTTTCTTGGCCACCCGCTTCAGATCTGTTTCCCGAAAGCATGTCTGCATCAAGTACGTGATGCAATCCTATCTCTTAAACGCCACAAAGCCGCAGGCCCCGATGATTTGCTTAAGGATGGTGGCGATATAATTTTAGGAGCGTTGACCAAACATTTTCATACTATATGGAATGAGGAAACCGTACCACTTGATTGGAATGAGTCGACCATCATTCCCATCTTCAAAAAAGGCAATCGTAATTCGTGCGATAACCATCGTGGTATAAGTTTGACTCCGGTCGTATCTAGGTTATTTGCTTCGATTATCCTACGTCGTCTTAGCGCTTCACGTGAATCACATACAAGAGAAGAACAGGCCGGATTCCGCGCAGGACGAGGTTGTATAGATAATATTTTTACGTTAAGGCAAGTTCTCGAACAGAGACATTTATATCACCGTCCCACAATAGTCGTCTTTATAGACTTCAAGGGTGCATTTGATTCGGTGGATCGCAATGTTTTATTCCATATCTTGTCGAAAAGCGGTGTGCCCACTAAATTTGTTAATATTATACGAGCTCTCTACACAAATACTTCTGGCCGCGTTAAGGTCTACAACGAATTAACGCTAACTTTACAACCAGCAGTGGTGTTCGTCAAGGTTGTCCACTTTCCACAGTTTTTGTTTAATTTTGTAATCGATGCTATTATGAACAACACTCTCCCACACATTCAGGATGCTGGAGTTGAAGTTCTCCCGGGCGATAAACTAGTCGATCTTGACTATGCGGACGATATCGTACTATTATTCGACAATCAGGATGCTGCCCAGGCCACCTTGAATAGATAAACAGACGTTGTTCCGTCTATCGGTATGAAATTCGTACCCTCTAAATGTAAGATACTGTTACAGGATCATCCACCACTCACTCCAACGTTGCGACTGCAGAATGAAGATCTAGACATAGTCGACAGGTTTACATATCTTGCGAGCTCTATCAATAACGTAGGCAATATGTCTGATGAGGTGAGAATACGGATCGCGAAAGCTAGAGTACCTTTTCTGACCTTCGTCATTTATGGAGAAATGCCAATATTTCACTTTGCCTTAAAGTTACGCACAGTCTTACTCTACGCTAGTGAAACTTGGCCTCTTAGAATTGATGATTTAAGATGCTTACAGGCATTCGATCATCGTTGTTTGAGAAGTGTAGCACATGTTGATTACCAAAAACCAATAACTAACGTTGACATCCGAATACTAACTTGGCCATAATGGTGTTTTGTTGAGGTTTAAATTGCCTCATTTTTGTGAGTTATCCTAATAAATTTACTCATAGTGGCATTGTATTCCTCCTCTCTCTACCTCTCTCTTAAATCTAACTAATAATTTGTCTAAATTCATTTATATACTTTTTTCACTCTGTGGTTATATGGCAGTGAAACATTAGTCACCTGGGAACACGATCATTATTTTTCAAGTATTCAAGAATAGCTTTCAGAATATAACATACCAAACTTAATCATCATGCCATAATGAGATACTTCACCAATTGAATCAACTAGCTTTACACTTTTCAACGTCACATATGAAAGCTTGGAGTTATCCTTTAAACTCCGATGGTTATGCAAAAATAGCATGCAAAACATTATCTTATTGTTAATGCAAATGGTGGCTAACACGACCTACCCGTCGTCCTCATCGATGGCGCCATTTGGTGTGAACTCAGCAGCAGAATTTTTTGCAAGCGTGCGAAACTCGTTTGCATTTCGCTCGTCAGTTTGAGCCGTATCCGAAGGAATACGCTTATTGTGATAGACATGAGTTATGCATTCAGCACAGAAATATCGATCCTGCCATACAGTGACACGATTCCCAGGATTGAAATTTGCACTGAAATTAAAGAAATTCGTAAAAGAAAAGCTTGTTGAATATTAAGGGAATGATTTAATAAAAACAGTTACAAAAAACAATTCAGTAAAGTGACATAGTTCTGCCTAATGACCGCGACTTTTACGTTATTAATAAGACCAACGCAAGCATCCAGAAATACATAGCTCAGAACAAACACAATACCCATTATAAAAGACTGTTTTAGTTCAGAGATACCAAAGAGAATCCGTTGGCATACAGCAAAATAATGTGACTCAAAAAATGAAAATAGCTCACTCCATATATATATAGGTGTTTGCGTGTGTAGGACTTCGCCTTAGTATACATCTTGTGTACATCATCGAAGATACTGCTGAACCATTAAATAATTGTAGACAAATTCAAACGATTGCTATCAATTAAATACTGTTTTTTTACAGAGATCTAATATATATGCACGTATGTATTAGGTGTTGCGAACCTAGTTACAAATTAGTTTAGTTTTGACCAGAAGGATAAACCAAAGCCAGCATGAACGGAAAGTATAATCTTATGCACATTCGTTTTGGTGCTTACTGGCGACTCATCAGTAGGAGCCGGTATTACGCCCTTTAACCACTATATATTTGGGTGAGAAACGTGGGATAATAGGACGGTACAATCTCCTACACGAATGTGTAAACCTGCAATAGTGAAGCTAACATCATATAAAGTCTCGAAAATGCAACTTCCACGCTAACTCACTCTATATAATATATACCGAGTCTGTAAAGGATACTAACACTATGAATATTGTGTTAGTAACCGATACCAACATTATATTACCGAAAAGGTACAATGTACTAGCACTATGGATTCCGAGTCGGTACATGGTACCAACATGATGGATATCAATGTATGCTATAGTTCACCGAAATTGAGAATTACAACTATTTCTGAACACCTGCTACTCCAGTAAATCCACACACTCTGGCCTTGATCGATATCAGTTATCACATTTCGCGGTAAGCATGACGTCATTCAATTCAATATATAACAGTTAAATACTGTTTGTTGCGGATAACTAATATATATGCAAGTATGAATTTGGAGTTGCGAACCTAGTAAAAAAAGTAGTTCAGTTGTGATCAGAAGGATAAACCAAAGACAGCATGAACGGAAAGTAACTCATGCACATTAATGTCGTACTTACAGGCGACTCGAGTGGTGAGGGGACACCACTTGTACCAAATTCCCAAGAAACTCCATGAAATGTCACTGGAGCCGGCTTTTCCTCCAAAAGGAGTCAGCCGCAGTAAAGTAAAGTAAAGTAACAGGCGACTCATCAGAACGAGCCGGTATTACGCCCTTTAAACATTATATATTTGTGTGAGCAATGGGATAATTAGACGGTACAATCTATTGGACGAATGTGAAACTTGCAGCAGTGAAGCTAAAATTATATAAAGTCTCGATACGTGAGTTCAACGATAACTCATTCTTCCTTTTCTCTCTCTCTCTCTCTCTATATATATATATATATATATATATATATATATATATATATATATCCTTTACAGACTCTGTATATACATTATGTAGTGTGAGTTAGCATTGAAGTCGCATTGTCGTTGACTTTAGATTATGTTAGCTTCACTATTACACGTTTATACATTCGTCTAGGAGATTGTACCGTCCTATTATTCCACATTCTTCTACCAAATATATAGTGGTTAAAGGGCGTAATACCGGCTCCTACTGATGAGTCGCCAATAAGCACAAAACGAATGAGCATGATTACACTGGTCACAACTGATCTAATTTGTTACTAGGTTCGTAACACCTAATACATGCATGTAAGCATCTAAAAGATCAACACTAAGAGGCCAATTTTCACTAGTGCATAGTAAAAGTGGTCCTATGGATGCGCAGTGAAATACTCGCGTTTCTCCATAAATGACGAAGGTTCAAGAAAGCTACTCTAGCTCTCGCGATTCTTTTTCTCACCTCGTCCGTCATATTTCCTAAGTTATTTATAGAGCTCCCAAGATATGTAAACCTGTCAATTATGCCTAGATCATCATTCTGCAGTCGCAGAGTTGAAGTTAGTGGTGGACGGTCCTGTAAAAGTATCTTCCATTTAGAGTGTTGTTTATAATAGCATCGAATATAAAATAAAACAAAAAGGAGGAAATTGGACAACCTTGACGAACACCATTACTGGCTGTAATGTTAGGCGTTAATTCGTTGTAGACCTTAACGCGACCAGAAGTATTTGTGTAGAGAGCGCGTATAATACTAGCAAATTTTGTGGGCACACCACTTTCCGACAAAATATGGAATAAAACATTGAGATC
>JAQBSW010012291.1:0-17225 GCA_029291075.1 Eudiplozoon nipponicum | reverse complement strand
AATCGATCATTTATTAATCGTATATCTACGCGTGTCAGCCATCTCGGTATTATCGAAGGTCTTCAGCGAGACTATTCATGCCCTTCGAAGAGCAATTAACTCATTCTGATACGTCAAATTTACGTGTTCAGCGTGCTTCTGTTCAAAGGATTACCAGCCCACGAACAAGGCACAAAAAGCCAGA
This sequence comes from Eudiplozoon nipponicum, assembly GCA_029291075.1. Lineage (NCBI taxonomy): Eukaryota > Metazoa > Platyhelminthes > Monogenea > Mazocraeidea > Diplozoidae > Eudiplozoon > Eudiplozoon nipponicum. Next base: position 17,041 of record JAQBSW010012291.1, on the reverse strand, counting down.
GTCAAGAAGGACTTCTTGATATTTTCTTCATTCCGTTTTAGAAATTGTAACGGCTCAGAACAATTCGCCGACATATTGCGAAAATGAAATTTAAATTTAATTTACGCGCTATCAATTTAAACAAGCGAAATTTGCCGTTAACGAATAGCGTGCGAGCTTACGCTTGCACAAGTATATTAGCACGGAGCATTTTCCATGCATCATCACACACATCTGACACTAACTGCTGTGCACTACGCGTGATTGCTGTCGTGTTACACGTTTAACTGTTTGCCTACGCTGACTTCTGGACTAGCGTCAGTTAAATTGTGTTACATGGTAAATTGGATCTCAGTCACGTCAATTTTTCTTGTTGCTGCACACATAGTAATACGTATCGATTATCATTTAATCAGACTTCTATGAGTGCCACTCACGACAGTGTTTCCGCAGATCTTCAACGAGACAATTCTGAGCATTCACACAGCTATTTACCCTTCTGGTTTCGACTTCACAACGAAGGAATACAACCAGTTAACCACAGCCGTCCTCAAGTACCTAGGTGTACCTATAGACACTGCGACATTACCAAACTTTCTCAGCATTTGCCGGACAACGAAATTCCAGCCCAGATAAGGGCCACTCACAGTAACAGTCTCTCATTATCTAGGGCTTTTAACTACTTTGCAACGTTGTACGGCATTTTCTTGCAGCCGGGCGTACACAAAACACTTACGGCATTTTCATGCGAACATCTTCCCAGGTTTATAAAAAGCCGCAAAGAGTACCGCCATTCTGATCCTTTTTTAATTATAAGAGTTGCAGAACAATCCTAGCTCCCGCTTTAAGTAAATGCTTTAATATGTTACAAAGCGGTTAGGTGCCAAGAAGGCTGAGAATAAGTACTGTTTTTTGTCCCTTATTAGGGCCGTAATTTCGTTCTCCGGTAAAAGCCGAGAAGGTTAGATAATGTAGCAGTGTCTAGAAGTACTCCTAAACACTTGAGACCGGCTCTGGTTGACTGGCTGGTGTTCCTTCGATTGGGGCGTTGAAATCAGCGGCGAATGGCTGTGTGATAGCTCAGAATTGTCTCGTTGAATATATGCGACAACACGTGTTGCCTGGTACGCGTAGAGATCCAATAAATGGATATCGCTCGTCTTACTAGTTTTGCAGCTACTAGATTGGGTGACTAGGTGAATCTGCTTGTGAAGCAATTCCAGAAGTCAGCGTAAGCGGAGACAGCACGTACACGTAGTGGTAAATGTGGCCAATTTTATTTAAAATCGTATTTGCACATTTGGAAACTAAGATTCTTATCGGTTGGGTTTTGCAAATTTGCTGATGATTTAAAAATAATCTGTCCAATTGATCCAAAAAATGTCGAATTCTCGAAAATTAATTTGGCACTAGATTTGTATGATTTAAGTAGATATTTGATAACACTAGGGCTGAGAATAAACAATAAAAAGACGAGAGCTTTAAAAATAGGTAACAGAACAGAATTTAATTATATCTATTTTTATAATGCTATAATTAATGATTATTTTGAGATTAAACTTCTGCAAGAAATCAAGGATTTAGGCATAACTATTCAATGTACAGCTTCTGCTGAGAGACATATTGAAAGTATAGTAGGCAGTGCTAAGAACAGATGGGCACTAATAAATAGAAATAGCTTATCGGATGATAAAAAATTTACAATGTATATAATTTGGATTAGACTGATAAAAGAATATGCTGCCGCTACTTGGAATCCATTAAAAACTGGTTTGTCGAATAAGATAGAAGCTGTACAAAGAAAAAGTGTGAAACAAATTAGCCCTATCTCCTGCACTATATACGCCAGTAAATTCCTTTTTTCACATTGCAAATTTTACGGTTTCGGAGGATGTTCTATTGCATAAAAGTTTTTCATTTGAATCAGTGGACTGGTCCCTATATTAATCCAATAAGAAAGATTTATTAAGTTGGTATTAGATCTGGTCATTTGGCAATAACTCCTTCTTTGGTGGGAAATGTTGCAATCAAGTTATTCTCTTTAACTAAAATTTTCAAAATTTCCAATCAATTGTCAAAGGGCATAGAGAAACGCCTACATCTAAGATGTCTTTTAAATTTTTATGTTCTGAACTAGTAAAAATCTACAATCTAGCTGATATTTTTAATTTGTATTATGATAATACATTCTCATGGTTGAATAAAAGACAAGGATAATTGTGATCTGCAACTAACCTTCTTGAGATTTTTATTTCCAAGTTTTGTAATATTTAAATTGAAATGCTATGTATTATATCATCATGTTAGTCAACAATACATAAAATCAATTGCTAGTCATGGTTCTCAATTTTGGTATAATGCTACACTCGAATTATATCTTACTGTTTCCTTTTTCGATGATGAATCTATTACTCTTTACAGCGGAAATTTCTGAATTTCATATATTGTACAGTACAACTTAGTGAGATTTACTTATCTACATGAGACTAATTGTACATATTTATGTGATGTGATATCTTTTTTATATTGTAAATTTTCCAATATTATTATCTATTTGATGGAACATGTGTGGTTTGAATCCAAATAAAGATATTCTATTCTATTCTATTCTATTCTATTCTATTCTATTCTAAATTCACCGTGCGTGAAAACGAAAGCTCGCATCGCTATTGGTTAGCAGCAACTTTTTGCTTGTTTTAATCTTTTTTAGAGTAGAATAGAGTAACGACACAAGGAATTGCCGACATATTGCGTAAATTAAATCCAATTCGATTTACGCTGCAATAATGAGAAAAAGCGAAACTTGCCGTTAACCAATAATGTACAAGTAGCCATACACGGCTATTACATGGTCATTTAAGCACGTTGAATTTACCATGCAATTCAGTTGTCGCTTTTGACTTCTGCTGAGTGTGTCTCCGATGTGCTCCCCCCCACCTTTCACATACACTGATTTTTGGTCTTGCTTTACCAACTTTGGCAACATCAGTAACGCCAATCTTGTTGCTGTACAACTAGAGAGACGAGCCAATTACAACAGAACTTCAACTAAGTTACTCAGCAAGATTCCAACGCCACAAACGAAGGGACCACAACCTAAGTCAACCCGAGCTGGTCACAAGAGTCTATGAGTACATCTGAACAACATCATATTACAGACCTTCTCGGCATTTGCCAGTGAACGCAAGACCGGCCCTGTTAACGGCCCTCCAAAAGTACTAACTCTTTATTTTATGTCACTCTAACCGAGTTTGTAACGTCGTACGGCATTTACTGGAAGCTTGGGCGTTTACAAAAATGGCGACCGCGCCAGGATACTGAGTAATGTACTTTTTTTGTATAAAGAAAATTCACTTTCTTTTTCATTTATTTGGGATAAAAATAGATTAACTTTTTCGTATACGTCTTTCTATTCTGGTCATGGGTATTTATGTTCTCTCTTAAAGTTGTGATCTTCTGGGAATTTTTTCGGGTATATATGTTCTGTCTAAAGTCGTGGTCTTCTGGAACTTTTGTTGGGTATATATGTTCGCTCTAAAGTCGTGGTCTTCTGGGGAATTTTTTTGGATATATATTCTGTTCAATTTTCCTACGTGCAAAACTGTACCGTACGTGCTCGACAGATTCAACTGCGCAAGATTTCAATTTTGGAAGCTGTTAGTATCTACGTACAAAACTGTGAACAAACATTGACTGGACATGCTGGGCAGATTCAATTGCGGAAGATTCCCTTTCAACTGTGGGAGCTGTAAGTGGCTAAGTGTTTTGTTTAAATTATATATTTATATCCATTTTCATCTTGCTTATAAATTTATATTAAGATTGTTAGAATGTCAGGTCCAGTTTTAGATATTTATGTTCCAGTTTGGAATGGAGATAGTGAACTATTCTTTATGCGCATAGACTCCGCTTTCTCCGCGTTTCCAGATTATGAAAGTCATTAAAAACTGTCAAAGGTTTTTGCTAAACTACCTTCTGAATTGCAACGACGGATTTATCCTAAGCTTGAGTCTATTAGGAAGCTACCTTATTCCGTTTTGGGCCTACAAAATGAAGTAGAATCCTTGCTGGGGCCCACAGAAACCGAGCAAATAATAAATAAATACGCACAGTAAAACATGCCAAACCTTGGCCCATCGAGATTTTAAGAGAATTTTGGAAACATTGGTATAAAACCAATATTAATGACCATGAGGCTAAGGTTGTTTTTATTAACAATCTTACATAATCATTAAAACTATTTGCCAGACAGCTTCCCAACACTCTCTCTATAGATGACTTATCTGAGAGATGTGAGTTAGAATAAAGGGCTTTGGACCCTAAGGTGAATCCGTCATTCTTTTGTCCACCCGCGCAAGATGATAGGCTCTTCACTTTAGAGAGGACAGTAGTGAACATGGCTAAAGTTCTAGAAGGATTGGCCATTACCAAATCCGAGAAAAATCAAGTGAATGCTCGACCCAAATTCGTTCCTAAGCCCAATTATAACGGTAGGCGGCGATCAAGATCTCCGCAATACTTTAATAAATATGCCCCAAAGAACTGGTGTTATAACCACCAGAAGTTTTTTTATTCATGCCAAGTCTGTCTTTGTTGTTCCGAAGAATTTCCGAATGAGTGCCATTTTCCACAGCTGACGGAAGGGACAACAGGACACAAGCGCAAGGGTGCATCAGGATCGGGAAACGTCTGGCGCTGGAAGTAGAAGACCGTACTTTCTGCGCATCAACGGCATCAATGGCGCCACAGGGAACAAACCAACTACTATCTGACATTCCTGTCGACTCTTTTCGTCCCAGCCGAATTTATCACATAGAGAACCAAACGGAAAACGCCGGTCGCAATCACCAGCCTACTTGTTTGCATGACCTGGCCAAACAGCCCAACAAACTTTGCTCCTTCTTGATTTCAGAACCGGCGAAGAGCTCATCGTAGACACAGGTGCAGCAGTCTCAGTTCTCAAGGGTGATTCAATGGCCGAGATGTCGCTAGGCGTTCTTCTCGCAACAGCTACAGGCGAGCCCATACCAACTTATGGCTGCCGGTACCGCACACTCAACATAGGTCTACGACGTGAATTTTCCCACAACTTCATCATTGCCAAGGTCTCACATAATATAATAGGCCTTGATTTCCTTCTGAAATTTCGGCTCATTGTTGATCTTGCCAATCAAAAGATCATCGACCCCTCCACCGGACTTGAGCAAAGTTTTTGGACACTTGCCTCCGAGCGTTTGGAGTTATAGGTCATTCAGCCAACCCCAGTGCATCATTCAGCAGAGATATCAGCAGCTCTTCAAAAATACAAATCGCTTTTTGATCTTAACAAGTCAGAGCTACGAGTCTCCAACACGATGCATCATATCGTCACAGAAGGAAAACCTATTGCACTCAAGAAGCGACCACTGGCTCCTGCTAAGCTGAAAGCTGCCCAAGAAAAATTCTCAAGGCTTTTGGAAGAGGGAATCATCAGACCATCGAAAAGTTCATGGGCGTCACCACTGCACTTAGTCTCCAAATCAAACGGATCGTGCAGAGCCTGTGGAGACTACCGTAAGCTAAATTCAGTGACAAAATCTGATACATATCCTATTCCAAATATCAACACTTTACTTGAAAAACTCAACGGCAGCAATTTCTTCTCAGTGATTGACCTCAGACAAGCGTACCATCACATACCGGTAGCACCAGAGGATATCGAGAAAACTGCAGTCATCACTCAATTTGGCCTTTTTGAATATCTTTACATGCCTTTTGGACATAAGTGTGCTACTCAGACATTTCAAAGATTCATAGACAACATACTTCGCGACGACTCTGCTTATTGTATGTCATATCTCGATGACATAATGGTATTCAGTCCAGACTTAGAATCTCATGCCAAGCATCTACGAAATGTCCTCTCACGCTTATCCAACCACGAACTCAAGATCAACTGTGACAAGACGCAGATTGCAACTACATCCGTGGACATCTTAGGGCATCGTATCACGCTACAAGGTATTCAACCTTTGCCGTCAAAAGCGAATTCAATCAAGAATATCAAGTCACCGAAGACTGTTAGCGAGTTGCAGAAAATTCTGGGAGTACTAAACTACTATCGCAAGTTCCTTCCGGGCCTTTCAAAACAACTTTATCTTTTGTGCAGGCACCTGCGGAATCGAAAAGGACTTAGCAAGAATTCCATCATTACTTGGTCATCCGAAGACGAGGAATTACTTCGACTCGCCATCAACTCGTTAGCAAATGCCACAATGCTAACGCATCCAGATTTTGAACAACCATTTCTACTCACGACAGATGCTTCTGAATTCGCTATTGGAGCCACTTTGGAACAAGAGATCGACGGAGTTCGGAAGCCTATCAGTTTCTACTCGCGTACCCTCCAACCAGTGGAAACGAGATACGACACTTTCGGTCGAGAACTCCTCGCAGTGCGCCATTTTATCAGCATCATTGGCAGTAGCAGATTTGTTGTTTTCACAGATCATGCACCACTAGTTAGCGCACTTCGAAACGCAACTTCAACTATCGCCAAGTACCCTGCCAGAGTGGAAAGACAGCTTTCACGTCTAAGCGAATGGCAATTTGACGTCTTTCACGTCAAGGGCAAACAGAACTTCATTGCAGATGCCCTGTCTAGGCCAGACGTATCGCTACATTCACCTTCGCCGTCGCCATTCATTGTCAACTCCGTGACATTCAGTGAACCTGCACTAACGCCATCCCTCCTGTGAACGGAACAGCGCGGTGACATTCACATTCAAAGATCAATAGCCCGTCACCCAACCAAGTTCATATGCCGTCTGTGGGAAGGCTTACCAATTGTTTACTTCACGGGTACGCAGCCCAACAAGCCAGTTCTGCCGACCAGCCTTCAGAGAAAAGTTTTCGATTCAATTCACTCAATTTCTCACCCAGGAAGCCAAGCGACTGTCCGACTTCTTACAGATCGTTTCTGGGGTCACAGACTTAGGCAGAATGTTAAACGATGGGTCTCAGTGTGTGCTATTTGTCAGAAAAACAAGATCACACGACAAACTCGTTCTAAGTTGCAACATTTTCGATTTACTTCTCGCCTAGCCATCGTCCACATCGACATAGTTCATCTGACAAAGGTTCAAGGTTTCAGCTAACGTCTAACTATGATCGATAGATTTACACGGTGGCCTGTGGCATTACCTCTTGGCACCATTTCTGCAGACGAAGTAACTAACGGTTTTATCTCTGCATGGATATCCAATTATGGTGTTCCCAATGAGGTCATCACGGACAGAGGCACATGTTTCTCATCTGATCGTTTCAAAACCACCTTGCGGTACATGGGATGCATCTTACGCCAGACGACTGCCTGCCATCCCCAAGCTAATGGCATGGTAGAGAGAATGCATAGGGAACTCAAAGCAGCTTTAGCATCCTCGTCCATTAATGGCAACTGGGTCGATGCACTACCTTTAGTTCTGCTGGCCATGCGTTCCCGTACTCGTGAATCCATTAAAACGTCTGCGTCACAACTCTTGTATGGCATGGATCTACGCCTGCCTAGTCAGCTCCCACGTATACTACCGGCACAAGATGACCCACAAGACGAAGCTACCCGCCTTCGACTTCATTTCGGTAACATATCCGAACTGCAGCCGAGACACACTCCTCGTCCAGTCTTCGTTCACCCACAGCTCCACAGCTGCAAGAGAGTACTCGTTCGCAACAATAATGCTGTTGCACCACTACAACCCAAGTATCGCGGTCCTTACCCGATTTTACTCAGACAGCCAAAATACTTCATCATTATGCAAGGCGCTACACCGACATCAGTAAGCATAGACAGGTTGAAACCGTTTATCGAACCACCTGATCCTGAGAGCGTTCAACCTTCTACACACGTCTCAGGCTCCGTCTGCCCACAATCTCAATAACCTGCTTTGTATAACGCGTAATTAATTTTTTTAAAGCATTAACATTAACTATAAAATTTTTAATATGGCGACCGCGGAAGTAAAAAAATGTTCAGTCTACCACCGTATAGATCCGAAAAACACTCAGGTTGGGTCGAGGACTCAAAATGATATTTAAAGATTACCAGATTGTAAACCCGATGGAGCATTTTGCTGCAGCATGGTTGACATTACCAGAGAATATTAGAAGCACCTTGGGAAAATTTAGAGACAGAACTGTGGAAGTAGATCCCTATAATGCATTTGAGTTACTAATAGCCGAAATTCAACAGTAATATCAGCCTGGAAGATTGGCACAAATGTGTGAATTATTACGAATAGAAAAGATAGGGCGTCAACTACCATCATGGTTTTATGAACGCCTTTGTACGAAAGCTTCCGGGTTGAATATATATATATATATATATATATATATATATATATATATATATATACAGCTGAGCCACCACTTATACTTAGAGCCACATTAGAGGTATTTGAAACAATGAATGTTGCTTGGCCATGGAAACTCAGAGGACTAGACGGGGTGTATAAACAGAGGAACCACATGTACATATTGTAACGGCAGATTCTGTCATGGTGCAGCCAGGTAGGGCAGATCTCGAAACCATCCTGACGCTACTAGAAAGCGTGCGTTACTTATGTAGAGAGGTTGCTGGTATACATAAAAAAATGGATGATATGGAGAGAGCTGTTTCGCAAATTCAGATTCAGGATAGAAATACTAGACGTCGAGGGAGTCACTCGTGTCAACGCTTCGATGGCCGCGCGGATGGTGTAAGTCATATTGTGAATATGGACGAAGAGCAATGGGCCAATTAGAGGATTGCATATACCCGCGTTTAGGTGGACCCAAATGGAAAGGAAGCTCTAAATCGGTAGAGAGGAATCCATCACCAGGAAAAGGAAAAAACCCCGCTAATAGGAGCTGTGAGTGGGTTCCATTACAAAGGCTCACAGACATGCGTTTAAAAGGCATACTTAAGGCAAAAGTAAAAGATGCGAGCAGATCAAATTCATCCTAAGCGGAGATCTGGAAAACATCGCCGGATTATTTAGCAACAAATTCATTATTAAAGATGAATTAACTGGACTGGAGTTTCTTATCGATACAGTTGAGGAAGTAAGAATAGTTGGGTCAGACGTGGTGGAAGTCGATAGCCAAACATTTGATTATCAACTATAGGCCGCAAATGGTAGTTTGATAGGAGTCAGGTGGATGAAAGAATTGTCGGTAACCTTAGGCCAGCAATCTTGTTTTACATGGAATTTTCTCGTAGGCAATGTCAAGGACCATATCATTGGGATAGATTTATTGACTCACTTCAAACTGACTCTAGATCCCTATACTAGAACTATGGCAGAAGGCCTAGGGTTGTTAACACACACACACTGAGTCTAACACAACGACAACTAGAACAGAAACACCTTGCAGTGTTTCAACATTTCAGTGCCAAGAGAACAGGATTGAGGACAGGAGCGGAACACCAAATAGAATTGGTGGCTACTTTGCCTTGTTCACCAAAGGCCCAACCATTCGCACAACTAAAGCAACAAGGTGCTGTGTCTGAATTTCACCAATTGCGCAAAGAGAAGATCTGTAGAAGGTCAAATTCCAATTTTGCTTCCCAATAGTGGTAGTTCCCGAAACTCAACCGGACAATGGAGAGTTTGTGGAAATTTCGTTTATTTAACTCAGGGACAAAGGGTGATTCTTATCCTCTCCCTAACCAGAGTACTCTGCTCCGAGACATTATGGAATATGAGGTTTATTCAACTTTAGATCTCCAGAAAGCGTACTATCAGATACTGATACTCACCGCAGTAAGAGTTCCAGGAGGGGGATTGCATGAATTTCTTTTTGGTTTGAAAAATGCCAGTCAGACATTCCAGCGTTTGGCTGAAGTAATTCTTCAGCATTGTCCATTTGCGAGGATGTACATAGATGACATAATTATTTTTAATCGTTCACGTGATTAACATCATAGGCATTTAGAAACAGTTTTGACCAGGCTGGAACAATATGGATTAGTGATCATACCCAATAAGAGAAACATTGGATGCTCTTCAGTTAAGTATCTTGGACATGTACTTTCCCAAGACGGAATTTAACCTTTGGAACATAGGATCCAAGCTATCAAGGACGTAACGGAGCCCGGACCGTGCGCCAGTTGCGAAGGTTCTTGGGCATGATCAGCTATTACCGACGATTCATTCATTTTATAGCCGGAAGCTTAATGATCAGGAAAAACGGTATGATACTTTTGGTAAAGAGCTTCTGGCTGTGTATGCCGCAGTGCTACATTTTGAGCAATATTTAGACGGACATCAGTTCAAATTAATGACAGATCACAAGCCGTTGATCAGCATACTTGGTAAAACAGCATAGCTTAATTACTTTCGCAGGGTGAATTCCCAAATTACCCGGTTAGCAGATTTCGACTTCACTGTCTCATTTTGTTGGTAAAGAAAATGTGGTAGCCGATACACCTAGCAGACGGAATGAAGCAGATGTCGAGATGATACATCAAGGTCCATTGAAAAATATAGATGATTCTACAAGCAATTTATTAAATCAAATCGGAGAAGCGCAAGGATTGGATTCTTTTACGTTAGTTTAGTCCAAGAGTCCAGGATATGTTCGCAAGCTCCTGAGTGGCAAGTGGTTGATATGCGAATCGTCAAAAAATCAACCACGACCATATGTGCCATTGGAGTTACGTGACAAAATTATCCAACAATTTCACGACATGGGACATCCCTCCATAAAATGACCATTTGATTAGTTTACGACAGATACGTATGGCCGCACCTGTCTTAAGGCATACGGGTATGGGTAAGAGCCTGTGTCAAGGGTCACGCGTGTATGGTGTTGAGATATACCAGAACCGAGATACGGAATATTAGGATACCAACTAGACGGTTCAGACAAGTACACACAGTCATTGTCGATATGCCTGAAGTCAACAGTCAAAAATATTTACTAACAATGGTTGATCGTTTTAGTCGCCAATTCGAAGTAGCAATTATGAAAAGTATGACAGCGCAAGATATCGCGTTATGGTGTTCCGGAAAGTCTCACTAGTGATCGCGGTAGTCAATTAATGTCAGAGATATTCGTAAGGTCCCTCAATATCATGGAAAGAACTTTATTGCATACTAGCGAATGCAATCCACGAGCGAATGGGATAGTAGAAAGGCTGCATCGCGAACTGAAAATTGCGTTAAGGTTTACTAGTGGACCAAGTTGGATACAAGATATTCCTATAGCATTACTTGCCATGCGCAACAGATATAGGGAAAAGTTAGGAACTTTAATAGCAGAATTGGTATATGGAGAACCATTAAGGTTGCCTGGAGATCTTTTAATAGAAATTCCAAGTAGTCTTGATTGGGCTTGTAGCTATGTAGATTGGTTTGTAGGAGCACTTAGAGATAAGATGTGTGGTTTGGCTCCGACCAAGACTAGTAAATTAAAAACCAAGTGCTATGTGTCCTCTAATCTAAGATCGGCTTCGCATGTTTACGTAACTAATGAAAATAGAAAGAACTGCTTGACACCCCTTTACAAAGGTCAATATAAGGTCAAGAGGATGACAGAGAATAATGTCATCATAGAGATAAACCGCATTGAGGAGTGTGTTACTTTGGATCTTTGCATTCCACAGTTTATCTGGATTGATGATAGGACTGAATTACCTGATGAGTTGAGTTTCATGGACGAATCTGATGTGTGCATTCAGATCACGCATGCACATAATTCAAAGCAGCAACTTTCACAAGACGCGTTGTTGAACACATCGATATCGTGTTCTACCGAGTTAAAATATAACGTTCTGTCTACATCAGGCGAAATAACAGTTCCAGTGACAACTGTACAGTGCGCGAAGTCGGGATCAGGGATGCCATTATGTAAATCTCGTTCAGGAAGTGTACAACGTCAGCCAAAGAAAAACGATTACGTCTATTATTAGCCAACTTATTTTGAGAAGTTGGTGTATGTAGAGGAAGATATTTCCTCCGACAAAATTAAAGTGAAATTTATTGATAAATTTAACCACCTTGGTTGATTGAAACAAATATTATTTAAAAAGAAATTATTCGTTTATTTTCTAGAACATTCTTTGTTTAAATAATTTGTGGGAGTTAATTAAATTATTGGACATCAATTAACTCCTCATATAAAAATAAATCAAATTTTATTTTTGGACTTTTGATGTTATCGCTGGTTTCGTAAAACAATACTGTGTTTTTAAAAAAATATTGTAAATTTTTTTATGAAGTTTTTGTTCATATTGAACTGTCTTGTTGAATATTGATAAGAGAGTTTTTATCTGAGATGCTGAGTTGCACAAGCGGTATACTGCCTGGTTCCATTTGAGTACACTTAGCTAATAAATTATTGTAATCCACATTCGTCTATAGTTCTTAATACACATTGTTGGGAAGGATCTCAAATTTGCTTCAGGTAATTGACGTGGATATTTGTTTTCAAGGTCAACACCGTATTGTTCTGTCATCTGTGGATATATGCCCATCTCGGTGAGCTTACTTAATATAATATATAAATTGCAAGAAATTTTATGCTCATATTATGTCTGTTTTATCAAATATTGAGGATACAGAGCAGTTAGCAAGTGAACTTAAGGAATATCGTTTAAAAGATAGTTCAGAAGAACTTAAATGTTCCAAATCAGATGATCATATCGCATGTATTGATTATCCAGACCTGGCATCTCAGAGGCTCTCTTATGGTAGTGACCAAAGGGCCTCTACAAAAAATGGCGACCGCGCCAGCATCCACTATGCAGAAAGATATGATGTCGATGATCGCTTTTTCCGCAATTCTATTGATAGCAATGTGAAGCTCATCATGTACAGACCAGACAACCATTCTAAATGGGTCGAAGAAGCAAAGTTTTATTAACTAAAAAGAATGACCGATCGTATAGAAAGCTTGCCACGGCCTGGTGGTGTTAGCCTGAGCCTTTAAAAAAGAATCTATTTAGATTCAGGAAATTCGTTTCTGAGAACAAACCTGGAAACGCATTTGAGCTTCTAGTCGAAGAACATCATGGACGATATCAACCCGAGAGGATTGAACGGATGACTGACTTGTTACGACAGGAAAAGAAGGAAAATCAAATCTCATCTGACTTATTTCAAAATCCAACGGGCTTCATATATCTGAGAAAGTTATAAACAGTATATTGGTAGCAGACATCTCTCAGATAGACTCCTGACCGTAGAGAATGAATTAAGTACCCTCCGCAAGAATGTTGGTTGGATAAAAAACAATAGGGAAAGTTCTAACAGAGGTAGGGTGAATTTTCGAATCAAAGTTCAACTTTCAAGCATCGGAACGGCGTGAGGGTGTTCAAAGACCACGCGAGTGGTGCATTTCACATCGTAAATACGCCGAGTTTGGAAAGTGTCAGGTGGAGGGATGCACGTTTCCAAAGTTGGGTTGTCCCCGATGGAAAGGAAGTATTCTTCCTGTAGCCTGGTCTAAGCTGCCGGAAAACTAGTGGAGCCCCCGCCAGTAGGAGCCGTAGGGGGGTTGCGCATGCAAGGCTCCAAGTTATGCATATTCGAGGCATACTAAAATCATCAAAGTGAAGTTCGGAAGCTTCGATAGAAGAAACGCGCGGTAATACAGTGTGTAAATCTGTTATATTTCGGCTGGAAGCTAATCTCAAAGAGGTTGCTGGTTATAGCAAAAATAAGATAGTTATAACAGATTAACTTACTGGGTTAAACTTCTTAATAGACACGGGTGCAGAGGTGAGCATAGTTCGATCCGATGTGGTGGAAATTGATAGCCCCACATTCGATTATAAACTATAGGCTACCAATGGAAGTCAAATTGATGTTACGGGAGTAAAAGAATTGTCAGTGACATTGGGGCAGAAATCTCCATTTACGTGGAATTTTCTGGTCGCTGATAGAAAGGATAACATCATTGGGATGGATATTTTGATCTCACTTTAGATCCAAAATCTAGGACCATTGGACAAGGCACATGGATAATGACTTATGCTGAGACTGGGACCTCAGTAGTTAGGTCAGTGAGACTACCCAGACCCGTCGTTACCGATGACTTGGTGGATGTCCTCGAGAAACACCTGGGCGTGTTTCTACCATCCAATGCTTAGCGTAAGGGTTTAAAGACAGGCATAGGACACCAAAACGAGTTGGTGGAACTACTACCCTTTTCACCGAAGGCCCAACCGTTAGCACAACATAAGCAGCAGGTTGCTATTGAAGAGATTAAGCGGTTGATAGTAGAAGGAATTTGTAGGCGTTTGAATTCCAACTTTGCATTTTCAATAGTGGTTGATCCCAAAACTGAACCAGGTCAATGGAGAATTTGTGGTAACTATCGTCTACTGAACGCGGTAACGAAAGGCGATTCGTATCCTCTACCGAACCAGAGTACTTTTCTCAGGGATATATTGTGGTATGAGGTTTATACTACGTTAGATATGCAGAAAGTGTACTATCAAGTACCTATGGAGGCAAAATCTATACTGCTCACCGCAGTGCGATTTCCCGGAGGAGGATCGCATAAATTCTAATGTATGCCTTTTGGTTTAAAGAATGCAAGTCAGACATTCCAGCGTTTGACGGAGGAATTTTTTCAAGACTGTCCAGTTGTTATAGTGTAGGAGTATTTTTGCAGGGTTGGTATCTAGTTCGTGAAATTTATACCCGTCCTACATATCAATGGTGGCTATTATTATCACCCGTGCGCCTAATCAGTCTCTGATCCTTTTCGGATGGTTGATATGAGAAAGCCGAAAAAATATTTAATTCACTGTTCGATCTTGTTTTAACTCAGGTTATTATATTAATCCATTGTTCTCTGAAGTTCGGATAGTGTTACACAGTAATTCCAATGCGTAACTTTTACAACTAAGCGAAATAAGTTCAGTGTGACACAATAGTCCACCGCGTGTTTCATCCGTATCGTGCGTGATTCTGGCTATTCCATAAAATCCTATTAATTACAGATAAAATTGCAGTTCGAGAAATATCCATTAAAACTGCTTGAAACTAACAGAGATTGTTTCTAAAATCACCGTTAAGAGGAATATGGTATAAGAACAGATTTAGATTATTTGACCTAAAAGAGCACTGTATCGAACATCATTGGGTTGTAACACGGAGCCCCCGACATTGAAAATTATTACACCATGACGGGGGCTAACTTTCCAGGAAGTGTTATTGCTCTGCCGTACCGTGTAATGACTGATTTTGGCTCTGTCAACACTGATTCTGGTTCTTCTATATCTCGCGGCGGCGTGACTTCTTCAGTTGGCTCGGTTGTTGATGGGATGTCGGGCGTCAATCCGTTCTCAGCAAGACTGTCTGGGGTGGCGTTTTCGTTTCTTCACCGCCTGGTATGTCTACATTTGGATCAACGTCGGCTGGGGATAGTCTGTGCTTGGAGACTGCTTTAGCTTTGCCATTAATCTCCAGAATGATGTAATTCTGACGTCAATCCAACACACGATAAGGACCGTGCTTCGGTTTGGCTAAAATCCTGTTATCCATATCGTTGTTGATGAAGAACCATTTGAAGCTATCAAAATCTTTGCGTTTATAGATTGGGCCATGTTGCTGACGTGTAGGACAGATCGGCCGATTCTGAGTTTTATACTGTAGAAAACTGCGAAGTGGAAACAGAAATGTCGGATCGTTCATCGTTAATGCAGTTTCAGAGCGTGATCGGACTAGTTCGCCAGGCAGCCGTAGACATTTGCCAAATACAATTTCAGCGGAGCTACATTTGATCGGCTCACGAGGTCTTGTACGCATTGATAGGAGTACTTTCGGTAAAGCCGCAAGCCAATTTTCGTCTGGGCTAGCCTTGAGCGCCGCTTTCAGTTCTCGGTTTGGACTTTAGACGAAACCATTTGCTCTCGGGTTGCAAGCCGCGGTCACGGAGTGTTTGACACCGTAGTATTGCAGTAGGGCTGCGAACTCTTCTCCGAGGAATTGTGCGCCGAACAGAGCGAACCAATTGAGCTCTAGAGCATGGTATGGCCTCATACCATCGAGTGGTGTGGTCCCGTATTGACAGTAGATATCGCATGTTGTTCACGACAGGTAAGGTTACCAGATCAACGTGTATGTGCGTAAATCGGACTTTTGGCACTTGAATGACTTGTGGAACCGTTTTGGTGTGTCTCGCCACTTTGCATTTCTGACATTCTACACATTGTTTTGACCACATCTTGATAGCTCGTCGCATGCCAGGCCAAAAATACGTTCTGGATAGAATATCTACTGATGCTTTGCCAGATGGGTGGCTCAATAAATGGTAGACTTCGAAGATCTTGTGACGGAGTTTTTCAGGTATATACGACCGAGGGCCCACGTCAGTTATTTCGCATTGCGGTAGGGTTCCGTCGTAATCAAGTGTTTTCAGTCGATTGACATCAAATGTCCGAAGTGATAGATCATCTTGCTGAGCTGCTTGCAATTCCTGAGTGCTTATAGGTGAAGGATACAGTACTGAGGCACAAAGATCTGCAGGACGGCTTAGGGAGTCTGCGACCACATTTTCTGATTGACTTTATATTTATACTCGTGTATTCGTGTAAGTTGCGAGTTGTTACGTCGTGAATATAAATATTCTTTCTTTCCTCTTAGCATCGGAAGTAGCGGAAGATGGTCAGTGTAGATCTTGAACTTTCGGCCATCCAGATAGGTATGGAAGTGTAGAATCGACCGGTAGATTGCAAGTAATTCTTTTCCTAACGTATCATATCGCGTCTCGCGAGGTTGTAGTTTTTGCGAATAGAAAGCGATAGGCTGGTGTATTCCATTGATGGATTGTTGAAGTACTGCGCCTATGGCAACGTCGGATGCGTCCGTTATCAATTCAAAAGATTGAGACCAATCCGGGGAATGTAACATGGTCGCTTTGCATAGGGCCCTTTTGGCATCCTCGTAAGCCTGCATGTCGTCCACGTTGAGCTGAATCGGTTTTGATTTCTTGACGAAAAGGCTTTCTGGCACGAGATATTTGTGAAGAGGTGCCAGAATCTTGGCAAGGCAGGGTACAAATCGAGAATAGTAGTTAATCTTGCCCAAGAATC
>JAQBSW010012290.1:0-17246 GCA_029291075.1 Eudiplozoon nipponicum | reverse complement strand
CAGAGATAAAACCGTTAGTTACTTCGTCTGCCGAAATGGTGCCAAGAGGTAATGCCGCAGGCCCACCGTGTAAATCTATCAATCATAGTTAGAAGGTAGCTGAAACCTTGAACCTTTGTCAGATGAACTATGTCGATGTGGACGATGGCTAGGCGAGAAGTAGATCGAAAATGTTGCAACTTAGAACGAGTGTGTCGTGTGATCTTGTTTTTCTGACAAATAGCACACTCAGAGACCCATCGTTTAACGTTCTGCCTAAGTCTGTGACCCCAGAAACGATCTGTAAGAAGTCGGACAGTCGCTTGGCTTCCTGGAAGAGAAATTGAGTGAATTGAATCGAAAACCTTTCTCTGAAGGCTGGTCGGCAGAACTGGCTTGTTGGGCTGCGTGCCCGTGAAGTAAACAATTGGTAAGCCTTTCCTACAGACGGCATATGAACTTGGTTGGGTGACGGGCTATTGATCTTTGAATGTGAATGTCACCGCGCTGTTCCGTTCGCAGGAGGGATGGCGTTAGTGCAGGTTCACTGAGTGCCACGGAGTTGACAGTGAATGGTGACGGCGAAGGTGGTTGTAGCGAGACGTCTGGCCTGGACAGGGCATCTGCAATGAAGTTCTGTTTGCCCTTGACGTGAAAGACGTCAAATTGCCATTCGCTTAGACGAGAAAGCTGTCTTTCCACTCTGGCAGGGTACTTGGCGATAGATGAAGTTGCGTTTCGAAGTGCGCTAACTAGTGGTGCATGATCTGTGAAAACAAAAAATCTGCTACTGCCAAAGATGCTGATAAAATGGCGCACTGCGTCGTGGATGGCGAGTAAGTTCTCGGCCGAAAGTGTCGTACCTCGTTGCTACTGGTTGGAGAGTACGCGAGTAGAAACTGATAGGCTTCCGAACTCCGTCGATCTCTTGTTCCAACGTGGCTCCAATAGCGAATTCAGAAGCATCTGTCGTGAGTAGAAATGGCTTTTAGAAATCTGGATGTGAAATTGTCATCAAAAATTTTAAATGATGGTATGATTGTTAATAAAACAACCATAACTCATGGTCAGAACATGTTGGTTTTATACCAACGTTTCCGTAATTCCCTCAATATTTCGATGGGGCCAAGATTTGGCATGTCTGCTCAGTTTCTGTGGGCCCAAGCAAGGATTCTACTTCGTTTTGTAGACCCAAAATGGGATTAGGTAGCTTCCTAATGGCCTCAAGCTTAGGATAAATCCGTCGCTGCAATTCAGAAGGTAGTTTAGCAAAAACCTTCGACAGTTTTGATAACTGTCATAATCAGGAAACGGGGAGAAAGCGGAGTCTACGCGCATAAAGAATAATTCACTATCTCCATCCCAAACAGGAACATCAATATCTAAAATTGGACCTGACATTCTAACAATCTTACGGGATCTTAAAAGCATAAATTTATAAGCAATATGAAAATGTATAAATATACTTTAACGAAACGCTTACCCATAAACAGCTTCCACAGTTGAATGAGCACAGAACACAGATGAATTAGTTCCTTCAAAAAACACGTCACAGTAACTGCCTCCAAAAATTGAAATTATCCGCAATTGGGCCTGTCGAGTACGTACGGTGCAGTTTTGTACGTAGGAAAGTTGAACAGAGGGCCAGTTGGCCTTTGATGCCAAATAAATGTATTATTCTTCTTATTATACCCAAAAAATTCACCACAGATCCACGAACATATACCCAACAAAATTCCCAGAAGACTACGATCAGAGTAAAGAAGACGTAAACGCAAATGTTAATCTATTTTTATCCCAAATAAATGAAAAAGAAAGTCAATTTTATTTATACCAAAAAAAACAGTACAATACTCAATATCCTGGCGCGGTCGCCAATTTTGTAAACGCCCTAGCTTCAAGTAAATGCCGTACGACGTTACAAACTCGGTTAAAGTGCTATGGATATAGAGTTATTGTACTGATAGGGGGCCCTTATCAGGGCCCTTCCTGCGTTCTCCGGAAAATGCCGAGAAAGATCCTTCAGAGTAAAGATGTCCTAGAGCCTTGGGATGACTCTGGCTGTGGTTCCTTCTGTTGTTGCGTTGTAATCTCGATGTGGAAACTTCGTTGAAGTTCTTCATTAATTGACTCGTCTCGGTTGCCAATGGTTGGTGAATACAATTCAATAACCAGCGTAGGTAATGACAGCCGACAGCACACACACGTAACGCAAAGCAGAAGGCAAATGCGACAACTGAACTGCATGGCAAATTTGCCGTGCTTAAATAGCCATGCCATAGTAATATATGTCTACTTGCACACTATTGGTTAACGGCAAGTTTCGCTTTTTTCTCATTGGTGCAACGTAATTAAAATTTAATTTAATTTACGCAATATGTCGGCAATTAATTTGTGTCTGTCTCCTTCCTTTCATATACGCTGATTTTTGGCTTTGCTTTACCTACATTGGCAACATCAGTAACGTTAATCTTGTTGGTGTACAACTAGAGAGACGAGCCAATTACTGCAGAACTTCAACGAAGTTACTCATCGAGATTCCATCGCCACAACAGAAGGAACTACAACCCAAGTCAACCCGAGCTGGTCACAAGAGTCTAGGAGTACTTCTGGACATTATCACACTTACGGACCTTCTCCGCATTTGCCAGAGAACGCAATACCGGCCCTGTTAAGGCCCCCCAAACAGTACATAACTTTATTTTAAGGTACTCTAACCAAGTTTGTAATGTCTTACGGCATTTACTTGAAGCTGGGGCGTTTAGAAAATTGACGACCGCGCCAGGATACTGAGTACTGTACTGTTTTTTTGAAATAAAAAAATTGACTTTCTTTTTGATTTATTTTGGATAAAAATAGATTAACATTTGAGTATACGTTTTTTTATATTGGTCATGGTCTTCTGGGAATTTTTATTGAGTGTATATTTTCTCTCTTAAATTCGTGGTCTTCTGGGAGTTTTGTTGAGAAAATATGTTATCTCTAAATTGGTGGTCTTCTGGGAATTTTATGGGGGTATATATGTTCTCTCTAAAGTCGTGGTCTTGGGATTTTTTTGGGTATATGCTCCATTCAAATTTCCTACGTACAAAACTGCATCATACGTACTCGACAGATTCAACTGTGGAAGATTTTAATTTTGGAAGCTGTTAGTATCTACGTACAAAACTGTGAACAAACATTGACTTGTTTTTGGAAGGAACTAATTCATCTGTGTTCTGCGCTCATCTCTCGGCAGGTTCAACTACGGAAGACTCTCTTTCAACTGTGGAAGCTGTTAGTGGGTAAGCGTTTTGTTTAAAATATATTTATACATTTTCATCTTGCTTATAAATTTATGCCTTTAAGATCCCATACGATTGTTGGAATGTCAGGTCCAATTTTAGATATTGATGTTCCTGTTTGGGATGGAGATAGTGAACAATTGTTTATGCGCGTAGACTCCGCCTTCTCCCCGTTTCCAAATTATGACAGTCATAAAAACTGTCAAAGGCTTTTGCTAAACTACCTTCTGAATTGCAGAGACGGATTTATCCTAATCTTGAGGCTATTAGGAAGCTACCGCATCCCATTTTGAGCATACAATTTGAAGTAGAATCTTTTCTGGGGCCCACAGAAACTGAGCCAATAATAAATAAATACGCACAGTTAGACATGCCAAACCTTGGCTCCATCGAGATTTTTAGGGAATTACGGAAACATTGGTATAAAACCAATATTTTTGACCATGAGGCTAATGTTGTTTTTATTAACAATCTTCCACAATCATTAAAACTATTCGCCAGAGAGCTTCCCAACACTCTCTCTATAGATAACTTATCAGAGAGATGTGAGTTAGAATTTAGGGTTTTGGAGCCTAAGGTGAATCCGTCATCCCTTTGTCCACAGGCGCAAGATGATAGGCTCTCCTTTTTAGAGAGGACAGTAGCGAACATAGCTTAAGTTCTAGAAGGATTGGCCATAACGAAATCCGACCTAAATCAAGTGAATGCTCGACCCAAATTCATGCCTAAAACTAATTATTACGGTAGGCGCCGATCGAGATCCCCGCAATCCTTTAACAGATATGCCCCAAAGAGCAGCTGCTATAATCAACAGAAGTTTTTTATTCATTCCAAGTCTGTCTTTGTCGTTCCGAAGAATTTCCGAATGAGTGCCAATTTCCACAGTTGACGGAAAGGACAACAGAACACAGGCGCAGTGGTGCATCAGGATCGGGAAACGTCTGGCGCAGGAAGTAGAAGACCGTACTTTCTGCGCATCAACGGCATCAACGGCATCAACGGCGCCACAGGGAAGAAACCAATTACAATCCGACATTCCTGTCGACTCTTTTCGTCCACGCCGAATTTTCTACATAGAGAGCCAAACGGACAATGCCGGTCGCAATCACCAGCCTACTTGTTTGCATGACAGGGCCAAACAGCCTAACGAACTTCTGCACATTCTTGATTTCAGAACCGGATAAAAATTTATCGTAGACACAGGTGCAGCAGTCTCAGTTCTCAAGGGCTATTCAATGGCCGAGATGTCGCTAGGCGTTCTTCTCGCAACAGCTACAGGCGAGCCCATACCAACTTATGGCTGCTGGTACCGCACACTCAACATAGGTTTACGGCGTGAATTTACACAGAACTTCATCATTGCCAAGGTCTCACATAATATAATAGGCCTTGATTTCCTTTTGAAATTTCGGCTCATTGTTGATTATGCCAATCAAAAGATCATCGACCCTCCACCGGACTTCAGCAAAGTTTTTGGACACTTGCCTCCGAGCGTTTGGAGCTACAGGTCATTCAGCTAGCCCCAGTGCATCATTCAGCAGAAATATCAGCAGCTCTTCGTAAATACAAGTCGCATTTCCATCTTAACAAATCAGAGCTACGAGTCTCCAACACGATGCACATTGTCATCACAGAAGGACAACCTATTGCACTCAAGAAGCGACCACTGACCCCTGCTAAACTGATAGCTGCTCAAGAGGAATTCTCAAGGTATTTGGTAGAGGGTATCATCAGACCATCGAAAAGTTCATGGGTGTCACCACTGCACTTAGTCACCAAAGAAAACGGATTGTGCAGAGCCTGCGGAGATTACCGTAAGCTAAATTCAGTGACAAAATCTGATGAATATCCTATTCCAAATATTAACACCTTACTTGAAGAACTCAACGGCAGCAATTTCTTCTCAGTGATTGACCTCAGACAAGCCTACCATCACATCCCGGTAGCACCAGAGGATATCGAAAAGACTGCAGTCATCACTCCATTTGGCCTTTTCGAATATCTTTACATGCCTTTTGGACTTAAGTGTGCTACACAGACATTTCAAAGATTCATGGACAACATACTTCGCGACGACTCTGCTTATTGTATGTCATATCTCGATGACATAATGGTATTCAGTCCAGACTTAGAATCTCATGCGAAGCATCTACGAAATGTCCTCTCACGCTTATCCAACCACGGACTCAAGATCAACTGTGACAAGACGCAGATTGCAACTACATCCGTGGACTTCTTAGGGCATCGTATCACGCCACAAGGTATTCAACCTTTGCCGTCAAAGGCGAATTCAATCAAGAATATCAAGTCACCGAAGACTGTTAGCGAGTTGCAGAAAATTCTGGGAGTACTAAACTACTATCGCAAGTTCCTTCCGGGCCTTTCAAGACAACTTTATCCTTTGTGCAGGCACCTACGGAATCGAAAAGGACTTAGCAAGAATTCCATCATTACTTGGTCATCCGAAGACGAGGAATTACTTCGACTCGCCATCAACTCGTTAGCAAATGCTACAATGCTAACGCATCCAGATTTTCAACGACCATTTCTACTCACGACAGATGCTTCTGAATTCGCTATTGGAGCCACTTTGGAACAAGAGATCGACGGAGTTCGGAAGCCTATCAGTTTCTACTCGCGTACTCTCCAACCAGTAGAAACGAGATACGACACTTTCGGTCGAGAACTCCTCGCCATCCACGACGCAGTGCGCCATTTTATCAGCATCATTGGCAGTAGCAGATTTGTTGTTTTCACAGATCATGCACCATTAGTTAGCGCACTTCGAAACGCAACTTCATCTATCGCCAAGTACCCTGCCAGAGTGGAAAGACAGCTTTCTCGTCTAAGCGAATGGCAATTTGACGTCTTTCACGTCAAGGGCAAACAGAACTTCATTGCAGATGCCCTTTCCAGGCCAGACGTCTCGCTACAACCACCTTCGCCGTCGCCATTCACTGTCAACTCCGTGACACTCAGTGAACCTGCACTAACGCCAACTCTCCTGCGAACTGAACAACGCGGTGACATTCAAATTCAAAGATCAATAGCCCGTCACCCAACCAAGTTCATATGCCGTCTGTGGGAAGGCTTACCAATTGTTTACTTCACGGGTACGCAGCCCAACAAGCCAGTTCTGCCGACCAGCATTCAGAGAAATGTTTTCGACTCAATTCACTCAATTTCTAACCCAGAAAGCCAAGCGATTGTCGGACTACTCACAGATCATTTCTGGGGTCACATACTTGGGCAGAATGCTAAACGATGGGTTTCTGAGTGTGCCATTTGCCAGAAAAACACGATAACACAGCATACTCTTTCTAAGTTGCAAAATTTCCGAACTACTTCTCGTCTAGCCATCGTCCACATCGACATAGTTCATCTGACAAAGGTTCAAGGTTTCAGCTACCTTCTAACTATGATCGATAGATTTACACGGTGGCCTGCGGCATTACCTCTTGGCACCATTTCTGCAGACGAAGTAACTAACGGTTTAATCTTTGCATGGATATCCAATTGTGGTGTTCCAAATGAGGTCATCACTGACAGAGGCACTTGCTTCTCGTCGGATCGTTTCAAAACCACCTTGCGGTAAATGGGTTGCACCAAATGACTGCCTACCATCCCCAAGCTAACGGTATGGTAGAGAGAATGCATAGGGAACTCAAAGCTGCTTTAGCATCCTCGTCCATTAATGGCAACTGGGTCGATGCACTACCTTTAGTTCTGCTGGCCATGCGTTCCCGTACTCGTGAATCCATTAAAACGTCTGCGTCACAACTCTTGTATGGTATGGATCTACGCCTGCCCGGTCAGCTCCCACGTCTACTACCCGCACAAGATGACCCACAAGACGAAACTACCCGCTTTCGACTTTGTTTTGGTAACATGTCTGAACAGCAGCCGAGACATACACCTCGCCCAGTCTTCGTTCACCCGCTGCTCCACAACTGCATGAGAGTACACTTTCGCAACGACACTGCTGTTGCACCTCTAAAACCGAAGTATCGCTGTCCTTACCGGATTTTGCTCAGACAACCCAAATACTTCATTATTACGCAAGGCGCGACACCGACATCAGTAAGTATAGACATGTTGAAACCATTTATCGAACTGCCTGATTCTGAGAGCAGTCAACCTCCTACACACGTCTCAGGCTCCGTCTGTCCACAATCTCAATAGCCTGCTTTGCATAACGCGTAATTGATATTTTTAACATTAACTTTTCGTTATTCTACGTATCAAAATTTTTAATTTTACGTTATTTTTCGCATTCATCTCACGTGGCATAACCATCTGTTCTTAGCTAACAATTGTATAGCATTTTTGAACAGTTAATTGGTATTATGTCATCTCTGAGGCAATGTTCGTGTACATATTTTTTTATGCAGTTACCTTTGATTTTACTGTATATATTTTTTCATTATTTCTCAAACATGACACCAAACTGCCTATTTTGGCATGACCAGCTACTTGGAGCTAACGCTTTCATTTAGCAACAGTAAGTAGTTATCGGCTTCACGTCATGGTACAAGCCACTTCTATGCATATCTCAACTTCATCAAATTGCACAAAGACCACTCTACAAATATCATGACCACAACGTCGAGCACACACTCAGCTCCTTTGGTCGTATACAAACACATTGACAACGATCCAGTCTGCCTAGGTTTTAACTTAAACCTGGCAACTTCAGTGGCGATTTACCTCGAAATCTTTACGCTGCGGCTCCCAAATCTTACACTGCTCTATTTTGCCTCACGCGGTATGACCGGCCACTAGAGCTAGTGGTTACTTGGCATCATATCATTGTTGAAGCACCCAACAATCATAATTAAGCCCAGCATTTATGGTACATTATTTTTTGCTTAACTTAGTTCGAACTCTGTCATGCATTTCTTATCTAGCCTCGCCGAGAAGAATGTTTTTTCTTTTTTTCAGAGAGGAAAGTGGTGTAACGACACAAAGAATTTGCCGACATATTGCGTAAATTAAATTAAATTCTATTTACGCTGCACCAATGAGAAAAAAGCGAAACTTGCCGTTAACCAATAGTGTGCAGGTAGCCATAAAAATCTATGACAAAGCCATTTAAGTACGGTGAATTTATCATGCAATTCAGTTGTCGCGATTGCCTTCAGCTATGCGTGTCTCGGAAGTGCTGTCTCCTACCTTTCAGATACGCTGATTTTTGGCTTTGCTTTACCAACATTGGCAGCATCAGTAACGCCAATCTTGTTGCTGTACAACTAGAGAGACAAAGCCAATTACTGCAGAACTTCGACGAAGTTACTCAGCGAGATTCCAACGCCACAACAGAAGAAACCACAACCCAAGTCAACCCGAGCTGGTCACCAGAGTCTAGGAGTACTTCTGGACACTATCACACTTACGGACCTTCTCGGCATTTGTCAGAGAACGCAATACTGGCCCTGTTAAGGACCTCCTAACAGTACATAACTCTTTATTTTATGACACTTTAACCGCGTTTGTAACGTCAAACGGCATTTACTTGAAGCTGGGGCGTTTACAATACTTCCTTCGACAAAATTAAAATTACATTTATTGATAAATTTAAACCACCTTGGCTGATTGAAGCGAATTTATTTAAAATTAAATTATTCGTTTACTTTCTAGAACATTCATTGTTTAAATACTTGACAGTATATATACTTTTGAATTGTGCGTTATTTCAGTTTTGGTTATCTGTACGTGACTGGCCTGACTTTCCTCAGCTAGCTGCATTTATTCTTCTCTCCAAATTACGTTAATAATTATTCGATTTTTGCAATATACTCCTACTATCCTTTTGCCTTTTGAATCGTACATATTGGGGACGTTTTGCGACAGGTAATTTAATAATTCTGTAGGTGACGTCTTATTTTTTTCCAGGTTATTTGATCAGGTGTTTTACCACGTAAGAAGTTCACATTCCGTTTGCCTAACACTAAGTTATCAAATTAATAATTAAGTAGGATCAGAATGGAAGCTAATCCTAAGTTTGAGGACACAAGCAAATTAGCTCAAGATATCACAGGCATGAATTTAATAGATGTGAACGGAATACTAGCTTGTCAGATTCAATTGTACAATTAAGGACTGAAAACGAGTTGGCATCTATGGGGTTCTCATACATTAATAGGTTAGGAGCCTCTGCAATTTGTAGTAAACTTCTAACAACGGGTTTCTCGTTATAATTTTGATCCTCACGTTAAAATTATGTTAAAACTAATTTGTGTTTTACATATTCATATTGTCATCGTTCTGAAACAGGTAATTTAATAATTATGTGTTTTCGTGTATAATCTCTTTTCAGGTTATATTTCGGTGCAGTGTTGCGTAAGAAGTATATAGTTCTTCGCCTATAACTAGATTAATCTATATATTTAAGTGTGATTAACACGGAGGCTTATATTAAGTTTGAGGACAATGATAATTTAGCTCTAGGTATTGTATGCATGAGCTTAATAAATGTGAAAGAGATATCCAACTTATCTGACTTCTATACGCACACTAAGACTGAATCTGAATTGGCATCTATGGGGCTCTCGTCAGCTAATAGGATTGGAGCATCTACTCGCATGACTACCAGTATTATTACTAAAACTGGAGCTTTCAAGGTGACCACTTGACATGGACTTCATCTTAAATAATACCCTTCATTAGTCTAGCATTTCTAATGCTCTCGGTCATCTGCTCTGCGTATTCATGATTTTAGTTCTCATTCATCCTTTCACAATCTGGGCGTATGATAGCTCTTCAACTCACTTAACGGCTCAGATTAATTAGCCGACATATTGGCAAAATTAAATTCAAAATTTAATACGCTGGGCCAATAATAACGCGCAAAACTACCATTGACTAATTGCATACGACTTCATCTTCGTCTAAGCACCTTGCAATAACCACGTAACACACTATGTGCTCTGCTCGCTATGTGAGATTGATGTCGTATTTTGCTGTACCGACTATCTAGGCCAAGTGTTCTGCTTTCCTTTACCACGCCAGGCAGCCTTAGACATTCACCCAATACCATTTCAGCGGAGCTACATTTGATCGGCTCTCGAGATCTTGTACGCATTGACAGGAGTACTTTCGGCAAAGCCGCAAGCCGATTTTCTTCTGGGCTAGCCTTGAGCACCGCTTTCAGTTCCCGATGTGTACTTTCGACGAAACCATTTGCTCTAGGATTACGAGGCGCGGTCAAGGAGTGTTTGACACCATAGTATTTCAGTAGGGCAGCGACCTCTTTGCCAAGGAACTGTGTGATTGTCACTTTAGCTAGAGCACCAAACCGAGCAAACCAATTGAGCTCTAAAGCATAACTAACAGTGTCTTGCTTCATATCTGGCAGTGGTATGGCCTCATAACATCGACTGGTGCGATCCCGTATTGACAGTAGATAGCGTATATTTTTCACGGCAGGTAAGGTTACCAAATCAACGTGTATGTGCGTGAACCGTAGTTTTGGCACTTGGATGACATGTGGCGCGGTTTTAGTGTGTCTCATCACTTTGCATTTCTGACATTCTAGACATTGCTTTGACCACTTCTTGACATATCGCCGTATGCCAGGCCAAAAATAAGTTCTGGATAAACTTTACACTGAGGCCTCGCTAGATGTATGGCTCATTGAATGGTAAACATCGAAGATCTTGTGACGGAATTTTTCAGGTATAAACGGCCGAGGGCCCACGTCAGTTATTTCACACTGCAGCAGAGTTCCATCATAATTAAGTGTTTTCTGGCGTTTGACATCAAATGTACGAAGTGATGGGACATCTTGCTGTGCTGCTTGCAATTTCTGAGTACTTATAGGTGAAGGACACAAGATGGAGGCACAGAGTTTTGCAGGACGGCTCAGAGAGTCTGCAACTACGTTTTCTGATCCTTTGACATGAGTGACTTCAGATTCATACTCGTATATTCATGTAAGTTGCGAGTTGACACATCGTGAATATAAATACTCTTTCTTTCCTCTGTGCATCGGGAGTAGAGGAAGGTAGTCGGTGTAGATCTTGAACTTCCGGCCTTCCAGATAGGTGTGATCGGCCGGTAGATAGCGAGTAACTCTTTCCCTAATGTATCATATTGTGTCTCGCGACTTTGTTGTTTTTGCGAGAAGAAAGTGATAGGTCGGTGTACGCCATTGAGGGTCTGTTGAAGTACTGCGCCTGTGGCAACGTTGGATGCGCCTGTGATCAATTCAAAAGGTTGAAATCAATCAGGTGAATGAAGCATAGTCACTTTGTATGAAGCCCTTTTGGCATCCTTGTAAGCATGCATGTCGTCTACGTTGAGCTGAATCAGTTGTGATTTCTTGACAAAACGGTTTTCTGGCAAGAGATATTTGTAAAAAGATTCCTGAATCTTGGCCAGGCAAGCTACGAATCGAGAGTAGTTGTTCATCTTGCCCAAGAATCGTCATAACGTTCGAACTGTGGTTGGAGGCTGTAGATCTTGAATGGCACGAACCTTAGCAGTTAGAGGTGTCATGCCTTTCTCGGAAATTTGATGACCGAGGAATTCAATTGATGTTTGTGCAAAAACAAATTTGTTGCCATGAAGTCGGAGGCCATAGTCTGTTAGACGTGTGAGTAGAATGTCAATATGCTGCATAAGTTCGGATATTATGTTGAAGAATACCAGAATGTCGTCTAAGCAAAGAATTACAAATGGTAGACCATCTTGTATTTCATCCATAACGCGTTGAAATGTTTGAGAAGCTTTCTTAAAACTGAAAGGCATATAATGATATTCTTGAGTGCCACCTCCGGTGAATCTGAGTGCAGTATAGGATACGGAGTCTTTGCCCATAGGTACTTGATAAAAGGCTTTCATTAGGTCGAGTATTGAGTACACAGCATGACCGATAGCTGATCTGCCTAGGTCAGTTTGATTTGGCAGGATGTACGAATCAGATTGTGTGAAAGAATTGAGAATACGATAATCCCCACACACTATGAATGATCCGGGTTCACTCTTTAATACCACTACCACAGGCGACGCAAATGGTGAGCTGGATCCTGCACAGATGCCTTGGTGATGTAGCATGGCGAATTCTTGCTCGGCGTACTTATGTTTGTGTGGTGCCAATGAACGTGCTGTGGGAGGATAAGGAAGTGGCTTCGATAAGATGATACGATGAGCTGTGATGACACGCATCCTCTTGAGATCGGACATAACGGAGATAGGGTTGAAAATATCTTCATGTCGCTTTAGAACATCGTCCAGTTGTGGTAAATGAGGAACTAGAGAATTAGCTGTGTAGATGAGTCTGCTTTGGCGCGAATCGTATGTTTTAGCGCTGATGATAGCAACTGATTGTCGGCAGTGCGTATCTCTCGTGTTTTTGGACGTATAGTGAGGTCGAAATGTTCGAGGAGGTCACGTTCAATGATGTTACTTGTCGTGTTGGAAAGGATGAACGGATACTTTAAACATCGTTTTGAGTTGAAGATTGTGTGTACTCGTACCCAAAACGTAGCTATGCTGGAGCCATTAGCGCAGATAAGACTGATGGTATTGACAGGGTGGGTGGGTTCAAAATAATTGTGGCGGAGTAAGCTGACATATGATCCAGTGTCTATGAGAAATAATTCGCCAGAGTTTGCGTCACGGATGAGGAAAGATGTTGATAGTGGCAACTGACGATGAGACTGTGTGCAGGCATTTTGTCGTTTGAAACATGACTTGACAGGTGTCGTCGCTGTAAAAAAACAACAGTTTGATTGCGCTCTACCGAAAAAGCAATGTGCTTCGAGCCATCAGACGTCGGGCGACCAACACTTTTTGGGGTGTTCGGGCTCTACTGCCGCAGAGCAGGCTGACCCCTCAATGTTCCGAACCCTCCATGGGCAGATCCTCCAGAGTTGTTGAACATAACCGCGCCCATTTGAACGTCGCGTCTGTGTTTGGAAATGTGCAGCCATTTCTGAGGCAATAGCGCGTAGAATGGCTATAGCTGCGGTCATTCGGACACCACTCCGCCGGTAGCTGTGCAACTGTGGCCTGGCCTCTGGACGTCGACCTTCTGGTGCTGTTTTGGGACGGTAGTCGACTCTGGTCGCGTCTTTAGTGGACGGCATCGACCGAGGCCGAATCAGGCCCGACAGTTAGGCTCTCGAGCAGGCTGATGAGACGCTCATTGGTAACATTAGTTTGGGCTGATGATGATGTCGATTGAGGTTCGGAAAGTCGTGAAGTGATGCAACCTGGCTCTGAGGCCGGTGAGCTGCAGTGGTGTTTCTTCCACTACTTGTCTAGTACGTCGTCTTGTACTTCGACGGATACACGCAGAAACGTGGCCATGTCTTGGAGTGCCGGAGAAAGCTTCTGAATGAATAGTCGCATCAAGATTACCTTGGGTAGATTGAATTCAGAGGCTTTTTGCTCCATCTCCCTAAATGGCTCGGAAGGCGTGGGTCTACCTAGGGTCTTCTAGCTCATCAATTCTGTAAACCTGTCTTCCCTATCTGGTGTCAGGCGCTGCTTGACAGCGCGTTGCAGGCTCTGCCATGGCTACGAACCTGTTCCCTCAGTATATTTATGCAGAATATCTTTTAGTCTGCGTCTGAAAGACATTGAGATTGTCTCCCAAGCCGTCAAAAATATTGAGCCCTCGTCTGTTATATTGGACACCTTGGCCAATAAAGTAACATCTTCGATCCACTCGTCAAGGTAGTCTGGATTGAATTGGCATATCTTGCGCTGGGTCCATGTAGTGGTGCGGCTTGTTGCTGGGTTCGCCACCGGGCTTCCTGCATTTGTGTGTGTGCTGTCGAGTATAGATGGCAGTGTTATATCGTCCTCACCCATCATCGTGTGGCTGTCTGCGAGAATTGTGATCTCGAGAGGGTGGTTCTCTGTGACGTGTGGCTCAGGATTTATTTTCTAGAGTGTTCTCCCTGCTTTACCGGATTCACTCTTGCGAGGCTTTTATCCGAAGTGCTTGATGTTCTCAAAGGCTAGATGATGATGAATTCTTTGTTGGCTGTGAGTTCGACGAAACGGGGAACCATTTATGTAGGAGGTTTTGTAATTAATGTGAGAGGTTCTGCGAGCCAGTTGTCTATTTAGTGCGATATTGTCCTCCTATCTACTATCTGGTAGCTGTTATTACGATCCGCGTTCATGATTAATCCATGACCCTTTCCAGAAGGGTGATGAGAGAAGACACCAGCATCACGTCATCGTTTTATTAAGAAAAATGTTATAAAGCAAAGATAAAAATCGTGTAAAAGTAGTCACAATAAGCACCACAAATAATTAGTCCACTGTATGCTAGGTTTTGAGAGTTATCAATATTGTCAACACAAGTTACAATCTCGGTATAAATGTAGTTACAATGACCACTGTAATTAAATCCAAGTTTCATGTTGTTACAATAATCCACTGTATGCTAGGTTTTGAGAGTTATCAATATTGTCAACACAAGTTGCCATCTCGGAATAAGAGTAGTAACAATAAACAATATGATTAAATCTTGGGTTTGAGAGTTAAGTCACATAAATCAACTGCATGCTACCTGCGCATTGCGCATGGGTCTCTATTATTATTAAGCAAAACCCTATTAATTACAATTAAATTTGCAGTTCATGTAATCTCAATTAAAACTCCTTGAAACTAACAGAGATTGTTGCTTAAATCACACTTAAGATAAATATTGTGTAAAACTATAATTAGACTATTTGACCTTAAAGAGAACTACATTTGTCGAAATTGCGCTTCGTTGGGTTGTAAGGCGGAGCCGCACGTTACAATATTACTATTTCGGCTTGTTTTAAATTATGTCAATCTTCTTGTTGCTGCACGTTCAGTCATACGTAACTGATCATCTATTAATCGGATTTCTACGTGTGCCAGCCATCTCGGTGTTGCCGCAGATCTTCAACAAGACTAGTCTAGGCCTTCAAACAAGAACCAACACATCCTGCTTTCGACAACTCTACCTATTCATGTATATCTACTCAAAGGATCGCCAGCCAACGAACAGAAAAGACAGAAGTAGTGTTTAGAAGGACTTTTGGACTTCCAAACGCTAATAAACTAGAAATATGTCACGGCATTTGCCGATGAATTTTATCCTGGCCCTGTTAAGGGCTACCACCAGTAACTGCTCACACCGTTACGTTATTGGTCTTCTTGATGGCGTCGCACGGCACTTTTAGCCGTGACCTTACACTTGGCGACCCCAGCGGGATCGGTGAGCAGTACTACTGTTACAACTTGTTTTGATAAAACAAATCATTGAGCAAAACTTTCAATTACAAATTTTTGTTTTTTACGGCATTTGGTGTACATTAAACAACCGACGAAAGCATATCTTATACGCAGATTTTAATGATTGGATCATCCTGTCTTTTCTATTCTGCCTAATTTTTGTCATACATTTTATTTATTTCTGAGTCCAAGCATTCTGTGGTTCAATCGTTCAGAAATCATTTCTCGCCTACGTGCTTTTGCAACAAATTCTGCGTTCAATTTCTGTTCAAACAGTGGAAGCAGCTTTTGATAAGCGCTTTGTTATAAGCATTAAAAATTGACAGGGCACGTATGTTTTAAATTAAATTATTTTTTAAATGTCAGTCCTTTTATCCGTTTTTATTATACACATTTTAATGTACTGTAAGCTACTTCCAAACATGAATACACTCCAACCTAAGTTAGCTCAGTTTCCATCCGTCAGGCTCACATCTGATTACGTTAGGCTATCCTTTTTAGAGAGATCTATTTCGTATTTGACTAAAACCGTTGAAAAATACGTCATAGAGACAGCGAAAGTTAACAGACCCGGTGATTAAAAATTCTGTCCAAATCAGTACAAACGACAGTCGAGATCCTCTCAATCCTTCAGTCGATATTCTTCAACAAATTGGTGCTATAATCACCAAAAGTATTTCTATAATTGCCGAAATTGTCAGCACAGTTAAGAGAATTTACCAAACGGATGCCAGTTTCCTTCTTTCGTTGACCACAAGCAACATCAAAGGAACAGTGAATATTCTTCACGCCCAAAAGAGATAACGAACTTTCAAACGCCTATTGCTACAGTTTATGTTGATTCCATTCGTCCGAGTAGACTGTACCTCGAAGACAGTAGAACCGATAATGTCATGTGCGATGCCTATATGACCCGGCAAAGCAACCCAATGAACATTTGTTGTTTTCTAGATTTTAAAACCAGACAGGGATTCGTCGTAGACACAGGTGCAGCAGTTTCTGTTCTCAAGGGTGACTCCATAGCTGAGGTTTCTTTAGCTTTTCCACTCGCAACATCTACGGTGTAGCCCATTCCCACTTACGGTTGCCAATAGCGGTCTTTTAACATAGGTTTATGTCGTGAATATTCTCACAAAGTCATCGTCGCCAAAGTCTCGCAAAAAATAATAGGCCCTGATTACCAGTTAAAATATCGGAAAATTATTGATCGTGTTAAGCAAAAGATAATTGGAGTTACAGTTCATACAGCCATCTCCGGTGCATCCCTCGACAGAAATAACAAAAGCTCTTCGAGAACACAATTCGTGGTTTGATCTTAGCAAGTCGGAACTGTGTGTCTCCAACACGATGCACCATCTCATCAAAATAGTTCAACCGGTCTAACTTAAGAAGAGACCGTTACCTGCAGCTAAACGGAAAATTTCCAAGAATAGTTTTCCAGACTATTGAAAGAGGGCATTATCAGACAATCAAAACGTTCATGGGTATCACAGTTAAACATGGTCTCTAAGGCGAACAGATCATACACAGCTTGTGGGGATTAACGCCAGTTCAAATGTTACGAAAGCCGATGCATACCCCCATTCTAAATACAAACAAATTATATGAAACCGCAGTGGTAGCAATTACATTTCTGTGGTTGACCTTTGACAAGCCTACAACCACATTCCGGTAGTGCCAAAAGATATATAAAAACTGCAGTCATCACTCCCTGCGGGCGTTTTGAATATATTTAGGCATTCTTGTCCCAGGTGTGCCACT
>JAQBSW010012289.1:0-17252 GCA_029291075.1 Eudiplozoon nipponicum | reverse complement strand
CATCAAATGTTTTTCGTATCATATAATTTACAGGCAAATAAAAAAACGGAATTTAATAGAATGCAGTAGCAACGATTGATGAATCATATTTGGCACCATTGGAAAAATGCGATAAAAAAAGCAATCTATGCTGAAGACAACGTTTGCAACTTTGACTAGAATGACTATTGGCGGAAACACACCAAGCGTGTGATATAATAAACGAAGATCAATCTCCCACAGGAGATTTTGTAATCAGTTAAATTACTTGGACGGTAACTGGTTGAATTCTTTGAACAGTCGACCAGAGTCTGATATAAATTGCTAAGGTTCAACTCGCGCCAGGCAGTAAGGAGTAAGATCTCCGTTTTACATTTTTTGCTTAAATCAAAATTGAAGATTTACATCGAATGAATTGATCTATTCGCCGAATTCCAATGTGTACTCATTTAATTGCTTATGTTTCCTACGTTTGGGTGCACATATTGTCTTGTACCATCCTCCGACTATCATGACGCATAAATAGAAACCAAAAGCAAAAAATGCGCATTAATTACGCAATTTTTATTAAATTACTTTAGGATAGCTTAATTAAGTTTCTTTGAAATCAATACATATTAGAGTTCTTTTTACGGCAAGTCTAGACCTTGAATAGAAAGAAATTAAGGCCTCCAATTAAACTGACATATAAGCATACACACGCACGCTTATAAATTAGTAATTTTACTCACAAATTTATTACTCTATTTCTAGTGCGTCCATAAAATTATTCACGATCATTTACTGAAGCACCGAGCAGCGCTCATTTTTTGTTAATGAATAAATTTTTAGAACAATTATTTATGTTTCTTTGGTCACAAGCGCATATGCGCACGCGCGTATTTATGCACAACAAAATGTAACCGATCGCAAATTGTGTAGAAAAAGTCGTAGTCAGAGAAATTAATTTCATAAAAAATTGTTAAAATCTTGGAACCGACAACCAAAAACGAAGAAGAATAGGTAGAATTTAACTCACTCTAACCAGTAAAAGCTTCCTTTTACTTTTTAACTTAAGGCAGAATTTCAGTTTTAAATTGACTTAAAGGATCCATTATAGAAATCTTGGAGGAACTCCTTTAGATAATGCAAGTATGTATTAGGTTTTGCGAACCTAGTAACAAATTAGTTCAGTTGTGACCAGAAGGATAAACCAAAGGCAGCATGAAAGGAAAGTATAATCTCATGCACATTCGTTTCGTGCTTACTGGCGACTCATCAGTAGGAGCCGGTATTACGCCCTTTAACCACTATATATTTGGTAGAAGAATGTGGAATAATAGGACGGTACAATCTCCTAGACGAATGTGTAAACCTGTAATAGTGAAGCTAACATAATCTAAAGTCAACGACAATATGACTTCAATGCTAACTCACACTATATAATATATATACCGAGTCTGTAAAGGATACTAACACTATGGCCATTGTGTTAGTAACTGATACCTTTTTTGAAATCGATGAGTACCGGATACTAACACTATGGTTTCCGAGACGGTACATGATACCAACCTGATGGATATAAATTTATGCTAAAGTTCACCCAAATTGAGAATTACAACAATTTCCGAACACCTGTTACTCCAGTTAAACCATACACTCTGGCCTTCATCGATATCAGTTATCACATTTCGCGGTAAGCATGACATCATTCAATTCAATATATTACAGTTAAATACTGTTTGTTGCGAAGAACTAATATATATGCAAGTATGTATTAGGTTTTGCGAACCTAGTAACAAATTAGTTTAGTTGTGACCAGAAGTAACTAAACGAATGTGCATGAGATTATACTTTCCGTTCATGCTTCCTTTAGATAATGTCATGGCTTTTGTTTTGGTACACTTATTTTTACCAACTTTAATGACAGAAAACGAAGACCAAAATAATCACCACATAGGTACCTAAATCAAGAAAGTTAGCAATTTAGTTAAGGCTAGCCAATTTATATTTCTTCTAAACCGTTATTTGTTAGTTCTGTTCACGGTAATGCCAGACTTTCATACGTTATGTGAGTTTTGGTATGAGCTTCTGCCACGTCACTACAGAAATATTCGTTCTATAATATTTTCCAAGTTACTTCCAATATTTCGACGGAGATGTGTAAATGCCCCAATCCAATTTTAGCATATCGCCGATTCAGTTATCAGTAGGATAATCGCAACACACCCCAAAACGTTGGTGGCCGGCTTCTTGACTTCTACAACTTTGATAGGGCTGTACTGATGGCAGAGCTATTAGCTGCATTGATGATATACACAACTAGTACGGTCTGGAACTAAACACACAAAAAGCGGTTGGTATGGTCAATTTTGATCTGCATTTCAAGATCAAGTTAAATGATGCCCTGTTGCAGTTACACCAGACGTGTCGGCTTTTGCGGAGATATACAGATGTGTTGGCCGTTCATCTGCTCCCTGGTGCCTATTTTTGCAAATGACTCGGAACCGCCCAGCTGCTTCACTAAGCACAAAGTCCGACATCATCAATTGAGGCAAAATTTAAGTTCTCGTTTATGCTTCATAACCTTCGGAGATGCTACTATAGCTATCAGCGCATTGAAAGCTTTGCTAATCACTTAATTAGATCGCTATGATTTGGGCTTATGCTATCTGAGCGTGAGGAGGCGTTAATAAAAATAAACTTTGTCAAGTCGACCAGTCGCTCTTTGATTTGCCATCAACATCAAATCTTGTTTTGGAACGTCGATTGCACTGGCTAGACGTTTTCTCTCACGAGGTCACCGGAGAATTTTCGATAGATAAATATAACGGTAGGAGTAATGAGTGAATCATGCATTGGCCGGGTACTATTATTCGCGATATTTATTACCTGATCAGGCAGCAAATTATCTTTGTTAATAAAGAGACATCTCGATATGCGAAAATCCGTCGGAGTCTAGTGAAAAACAGGAACCAGTGGAAATAACTGGTTGCATCTGCATTAGTAGCAAAGGCTTCTCTGGAAACCATCATGTTGGAGTTCTATATCTCCGTTTGTGCATTAATGTACATTTAAACTGTGAAAACATTAACGAAACTAGTGTCCATAAAATTAAGCAGGCAAAATCAATCTGGCCATTTCAAGCAAACGCCGAGTACACAGAGGAAAAAAAATCTTCCAAGTTAACTTTGTGACACGGCACAAGGTGTCAGTTGACTGCATCTATAAATTGGAACCCGTGAAATAATTGGTGCAAATCGATAAAATAAAATGTAAATTAAATTCTAATAGCATAGTCAAAAGGATTAATTTGGAAATGGGAAACTAGATGTACAATGTAATGAAAAACTAATACGCAAAAAAATTTTAAATGGAAAACATATTTTCGAGAAAAGGATGACGAGGAAATCGATGATGAATAAAGACAATATTAACAAAATCAAAATGTTTAATAAAATTACATCAAATAAGTTAAAATATTAAAAAATAAAAATGACGTGAGAAAGGCAAAAATATTTTTTGGTCAAGAGTTTTGCGAATATGTCATTAAATGATAAAGTTGATCTGGACATCAGTACGAATTAACGAACCAAAGCTAGAAATAAGTTTTGAATCAAATTTCAATTAATTATCTAATAACCGGGTATTTCAGTTCTCCGTTCGACAACAAAGCCGGACTACAGCAAATATCCATCAAATACAAAAAGCTACAGTTAAACTGAAAGTTGCATCTCATCAGACGGAAGCAAATGTTAGCGTATCTCATATATCTAATATTTACACAGTCGCGATAGCAAATTTTTTCATAACAAAGTCGGCACGAACAAAAGAATTAAAGCGTTCAAGGCATAACAGACGACAATAAAAAAGTATATAATAACTGGGGGTTCATTGTCAAATAACAATGGGTAAAAGAAAAACAATATTAATAACAAATCTAATAATTTAAAAAAATAAAATGACTAAGAAGAATGATTTATGCAGGGAAGGATTGACTTCAGATAGAGATACCTATTTAAGTAGCACAAAGAAACGATTGAAACTAGAACTAAAGGAATAATGCTCTACAAGAAAATCGACTGGATGACATACGTAAAACGTAACCGAATCGATATTGTCGTTGCTATGCTTCTCAAAAAACAGTGTTGAAATGCCGGTAAGTGTCCAAGATATCAGAATCTGATAGACAATGTCGTACCAACGTATAACAAAATTGCATGTACACATGCATTTTACACGCTAATTGTAAGGCAGTTTGAAATACTGGTGTTTCTCCTTTGATGACAAAAGTTAGACAAGGCTACTCTAGATTTTGTGATTCG
Organism: Eudiplozoon nipponicum; assembly: GCA_029291075.1. Classification (NCBI taxonomy): domain Eukaryota; kingdom Metazoa; phylum Platyhelminthes; class Monogenea; order Mazocraeidea; family Diplozoidae; genus Eudiplozoon; species Eudiplozoon nipponicum. Next base: position 12,969 of record JAQBSW010012289.1, on the reverse strand, counting down.
AGGCATGCGGGGTCTTGCTTACTGGTTACTTATCATATGGCGCCAACTCAATGCACCAAACTCACAATTTATTTGACCATATAATTTTAAAGAAACTGGCGGTGCAATTCATCATTTGAATATGTATTCCAACTTTACGTATTGCCATTCACGGTGAGACATTATACAATACACGATTCCATGCACACAAATACATAGATCATTTAAATGTCAAGTGTGAAGACGCTGTGAAAGAGAGCAAAGTACGAATACCGTCTTGCGTCACGCATACATCAACGTTCACGTCGACATTGGCATATCTGCCTTGTCCTAATCAAACTCGCATGCTACTCGGTTTGCCTCATTTTACGCACATCCGGAAGATCTGCTAACAAGTCCGGATATCGTAGCAAAATATCCAAAACAAGTTTATTGTTTCCTCAAAAAAGCGGCGTTTAATAAAAATATATTCAAATTAAATCAAAAATATACTTTTTTGTAAGGCTCGAACCATATCCGAACAAGCTCTTGAAGAATTTACATTATATAACTTTGAAGTAAATGCTGGTTTCATGTTATCACAACATTTTTAAAGCAATAAAATCACACTCAAGCCAGCCACATCAATTCACTGCGTCGGCCATAATCGCCTTTCGCAATAATGGTCTAATGCGACCCACATTACTTAACTGGTCGCAGTGGAATAAAATTTGGATGGATTTTTTTGCGTCCTTGTCGTCTGACGCGATTTGCTTTGCTTCGAACCTACTTTTACCTCTACTGGCACCACTCTATTTTCGTCCATATCAACATGATTTTCAGACCAACTTCCCACGGAAATGTTCTCTTCGCTAGGTTGGCTTGCACTGCCAGTGGTAGAACAATTTCATAATTCTGTGTTGCCGTTCTCGTTGTTGGGCAAACATTTTTTGCCGCATTTACAAAAGGACATACCTATAAGATTTAAATTAATAAATAAATAACCTTTACTTAAGAACTTTGCACAATAATTATTAATTAGTAGACATCAGATCGTTTGAAAATTTAGATATTCATAATTTAAATCGTGCCAAACCATTTTTATTTAATTTTTTAGAAAGTATCATTATGAACTATAATCTTCCACATGTTCAGGATGCAATATAGATCTCCCCGCGGGTAGAATAGTCGACCTTGAATATGCTCACATTATCGAATTATTATTATTATTTCACAATCGAGATTTTGCCCAGGCCACCTTAAATAAGTTGACAATCGTCTTTCAATGTTTAGGCATGAAACTCACACCCTCTCAACGTTAAATGCTTCAACAGCACCACTAATAACTCACTTATTCTATATTATTTAAAGTTGGAGATCTTGACGTAGATGACAGGCTTGCATATCTTGGTAGCTGTATCCTTAACTCAGACATTATGAGGACAGAGATGAATGTGAGAACGCGGAAGTCAGAGTAACTCTCTCCAACTGTCACTATTTATGGAGAAACGCAACCATCCCACCCAGCCAAACAGATCGTATGTGCAATTCATATGCACGTGCAGTTTTAATATAGGCTAATGATACTTGTTCGAAGATCTGAGGCGCTTACAGATATTTAACCATCGTTGCTTATGAAGCCTAGGACATACAGGCTATCAACGTATATCTGGAACGGAGAAAAAGTGCTCCTCATTATAAGAACAAGTATGGCTTCATCAACTGCGCTGGATCAGTCACCTTTTGTATATGTCTTCAATTCGGTTTCCCTCATCCAGCGCCGGATTGGATTAAGAAACAAGGTGAACAGATTTTAACACGACAGAAACAACTAAAAACAATAACATTGTCTATTGCGCATCAAAACTCTGCTCGAAACAGTATCGATTCGCGTTCAATGGCAACCTTGTGTCAGATGTTTAATATAAGTCTCTTCCCCGTAACTTTCTTTCCATAGTTCTGCAGAGTTAACTGCGCGGTTATGGTCAACTTTATGAATTCATACGTTGAGAACATCAGGGAAGCTATGTTAACAATGCTGCTTTACCTCAAAGCTGCATTGACCATAATGATGTTTAGTATGGGTCTAGGTTGCTACTTTTCTGTGTAACCTGGGTAAATATCTCCATGTAAACTAAGTTCTCCCATCTTTAAATCACTCTCCCTTAATATGTATGGTCTCAAATTTTTATTTTTATCGATATTATTAATTTTTAAATTAAAAAAATTATTAGTTCTAGTTCTTTATATTTTTTGTTTTCTCAGGAGCATATGCCAGTGAAGCATCAGCTAATAAATGCCGCTGTAGTGCTGTTTGTGATGATGATATTGATAGCGAAAACAAAAGGTCAATTGACATCGGCAACTAGGAAGAGATTAACAGATTGTGCATCTGATGCTTAGAAAGAACGAAAGGTCGACGAACTTTTCTCCGATACGAATCAGGAACTTTCCTGAGAGCATACAAACCAAAACTCTATTGGAAGCATTGCGAAAGGACCAAATTATATATACATGCCGTTAGTGTTAAACAAATAATACAATATGGGATAAAATAAATCAAATACACAAATTATTGTTTATTCCGCAACATGTAATGCGCTCTTATACGTTTAAACACCAACTGAATAAATAAGAAGATTTTAAAATTTCAAATTACCTTTTATTTTGCCTTGAAATCGCTAAAATAAAAAAAGAACATAAATAAAGATCAATTATGCATAAAAGTGAACGAAATAAGAAGGGTAAATATTATATCCATTATGCTATTAATCAAGTTAGTTGATGCAGAATAAAATTCGTCAATAGATAAATCCATTTTATAGAGATATAATTTCGGAGAGACCTTAACTCTTACATATAATAAAGGTCTCCATCTTGGTATAAAAATCTGACCCATTATTTACATACATTTTTCAGTATAAACCAAGTATTATATAGCGTGGTAAAAGCAATTCATTCAGTAGACCGGATTTGTCCTTATTAAGAACTCATCACGCACTGGCTAGAATTTGCCGTGGACAGGGCTCAAATCTGGGAACGTCTGCTTCGGAATCTGCTGCTTCAACCACGGAGCCACACAGCCGCACAAATAGCCGTCGCGTCCGTCAGTCATGTACACTAAATATTGTGTATCAATAGTACTAGATGCTATTATAGACCTTACTCTTCCATGCATTCATCAATCTGGCGTCGTAGTTGCCACATTTGTAATGAGCCTACAAATCATACACATACAATGGATAGATCACAATCCCATGCTGTGGGCAGCTGTTTATTTTAAAAGCCATAGAAACAAAACGACAATGTATATTTCTTGGTACATTTAAAGAGGAAAATCTGTGGTCATCCACTGTAATTATGATAGAAAAATTCATAATCAACAGGCCCAATTTGACAGCGTCTTTCATTCACCTGGCCTGAGGTATTATAGCCGTAATATACTTTCAAGATATTATTAATCACAATAAAAAGAGCACAAAAAATTCAAGACAACACAAATAAACTTACAGTTTTAGACAAGATGAAAACAATGACGACAACAATTATCACGAATGTTATTAAGCAAAGCAGCACTATGATACCTGCCACTGTGGCATGCAGAAATTGCGACGCCAAAAAAACACCGAAAGTTGAGATGCAAGTTAAGTATCAGTAACACCAACAGCAGCAAGAGGATTATAAAGATGTGCCGGATAAAGAGAATCAATAAAAGAAAAACAATTTAAACAAAAATAACAAAATCGGAGTTATCTTCAGATACAACTAAACAATTCATGATTGCGCGGGTAGAGGCAAAAATTCTTTAAATCAAGTTTGCGAGCTTGAAGTAAACACCAATCAAATTTTATTTAACCAGTCGTCGTACAACATAGCAAAACTACCGTTAGTCACACGTACCGACGCGTTTCGACCTTCTATGATCATCATCAGAGTGCGACGGCAAACTGAATGTTGGGCATCAAACAGCAATGCATATACCTATGGAAAGCAAAATCAGATATGCAACTATCCCTCCTAGTCGTCTCGCATACATTGTTTTTGACAGGAAATGTCAGTTGCACAATTTCTATACAGTTAGATGCATTAATGTTTTGCTGCTTTTGCTACATTGATAAATAGGTAATAAAACTGATTAATCAACGATTACGAGGATGGTGGTAACAATTCTATAAACCAAGTTTGCGTTTTACACTTTAACGTCATTAGTTCGTCTAGTTTTCTGAATGATTCTTTTGAAATGCGAGCTTTAATAAAATTCATTGTACCCTTCCCATATGCACAAATAAAAATAAATTTTATCAGATACAAGAAACGTTTCTTTCTCATTATCTTCTAAAGTATCTATGAATTAACATATCTTTATACATAAATTGGGAGGCAAAACAAGATGGAAATATGTAAACAAAGAGAGAGACAGTGAAAAAAGAAAACCAATCAATTGCGTGCATCACCTCCAGTTCAAGCTCAATGTCTGAACATGTTTTTTTCTGCTTGCATAAAATATGTAAAACCTGGAGTTTTGTGTGATTTAATACCGACCGATCTTGATAAACGTGTGCTTAACTGCACACGTCAAAATACTAGGCGCTGATAAAAGCAAGAGCATTGTTATAATGGACAAATCTGACTGCCTACAAAAGATGGAAAACGTGTTGAATGACAATACAAAATTCACACATCTAGACAATAAATCAGATGAAATAGACAAGGTGAAGCGAAAAGTAATCAATGAAATTAAGATATTGACAGATGCCGGTTTAATTGATGAGGCCACTGCACAATGGGATTGGTGCTTACTCCAAGCTCGCAAACTTGATTTAAAGAATTACTATTCGGTTGCCGATTCTTTAGAGTTTGTAAACAAAATTCTAGATATAAATGTTAAAAAACAAAACTATGGTATCCTTTGATGTTACGTCATTGTTTACAAATGTTGCGATTGATCAAACCATTGAAATTATAGTCAAAGCGGTAGAACACGACCTATTACCATCGCCAGTGCCAGGTCACACTCTACGCAAGCTTAACTTATTATACACTAAAGACGTACGGTTTCGTTTTAATGGAAGCATCTACAAACGGACTGTTGGTGTGACAATGGGAAGCCCCTTATCTCCAGTGTTGGTTGTGATTATTCTAGGGCACCTAGATAACACATCATTAAAGAGTGACTTAAGTAAATGTGCTCAATATATACGGTACGTGGATGATATATTTCTTGCCCGTAAGAACAAGTCGCAATCACGAACGCTGCTTCAAAGTTTCAAAAAAGCACATACGAATATCGGCTTCACGCCAGAGCAAGAGAAATATGATCGTTTGCCTTTCCTAGATGTATTATTAAAGAAACAAACTAATGGTAAATTAAACAGAATAATTTACCATAAACCAACATGGTCTGCACCGTATTTGCATTACAGCGGTTTTGTGCAATTTCAATATAAATTATCAACATTTCGTGGCTTATTTTCAAGAATTGACAGGTTGGTTAGTCAAGATTCAAAAGAAAACGAGTATAATAAGGCAATTAACGATTTAACGTCCAATGGCTATCCTAGACAACTAATTGAATCAATTATTAAAATGGGAATTAAACAAAAACAGACGTATTACAGACTAGAAGAGAAAACAATCTACCTGAACATCCAATTTAAGGGGGATGCCATTTCCCAAATGGCAAAAAAGAATGTTGAAGCGGCATTAACGCGCACATTTAATGCAGCTAAATTACGGGTGTTATTTAGGGTAACACACTTGCCATTTACCAGCAAACAAAGAGAAACAACCGTTAATGTCGATATCAAATATTATTTACCAATATACATGCGCAAGTTGTCGATCAACTTACGTAGGCTGATCGACCAGACGGTTAATTACTCGAATGAGAGAACACTGTAGCTTAAACGCCTGTTTTAGAACAAATGGAGAATACAGGTCTGCAATTGCGCAACACATCTACGAAATATCACACGATGCTCTACAGACGTAGCATTTAAAATAATTACTAAATGCAATAAAAAAGGGAGCTAGCTACATAAGAAACGTTATGGATAAACAAATTGTAGCCGGATTTATGCCAGCAGAAAAAGCAACTTCAGGCATTGAGTTTAAACTGGAGGTGACGCACGCAATCTATTGTTTTTTTCACCTTTCTATATTTACATATTTATATTTTGTTTTGCTATCCAATTTATATATAATGATATGTTCCTTCTAAGATATTTGAGGAGATAATGGGAGAGAAGCGTTTCTTGTACCTGATAAAATTTAATTTTTGTTTTTGCACATGGGAAGGGTCCAATTTGGAGGCAAACAAAACACCCTAGAGAGTAGCGCTTAGTGTTCCCCTTGGAGGTGATCTTCCAGCTGATATCTTCAAAAGAAAAGTAATTCGAGCGACTAAAGCACAGTTTCCATCAATACAGGTGAGAGGGGTGTTCAACAAAACAAAACTGATGCGCACGAATGAAAAAGATAGCCTCCCTTTGACGTCAAAACTTTTGTCTGTATAAAAATTTCAATGTACCCTCAACGGCCAGTACATCGGAAGATCAAAAGAGGCTCGAAACTAGAATAAATCAGCAACTCCCTCAAAAACTATTAAGGAGGGGTGCAGCTCCTGCACAAAAATCAGCAATTTGCGAACATGTACTACTCACAGGTCATGCTGTTAGAAGTAACAATTTTTCAGTTCTCTACAAGGCAAAAATAGAAAAAATGCTTCTGGCTTTTGAAGCTATTTCAATTAAAAAGCTGAACCCCTGCTTAAACGCGCAGAGAATAATTCAAAAAGAAATTAAATTGGACTGAAACAAAGATATAACTGACAGGCCTTCCATAAAACCTATATTTCGCAAAATACGACAAACCCATCAATTACGGACGTAAATACAATGAAAGCGATGACACACCACATGGTGTTACGCAAAAGGAATGGTCCAAATTGCGCAAAACAAAGACTGGCATAACGAAGAGAGGACTGGTTACGACAAATGTACAGTTGGGATTGGATGAACGAATATATTAACGAATCCAGAATAATGGCTGTAGATACTGGTAGAAATAAGATTTATAAATAAATATTATTCCATGCAATAAAGGTTATGTTTGAATATTTTAAAGAATGGCGAACCTGGTAACGATATATATATATATATATATATATATATATATATATATATATATATATATATATATTCGTGGTTATTCTTACGAACATTTTTATTCCTGTATATACAGAACATTATTTTCAGTTTAAAAGTCATGTTTATTGATGTTTGTAATGCTAAATTTAGAATAATCTTTATTTTCGAAAGGTAGGACATTTTACTAGAAGTCCGTTTTGTCATTTTAAATTATTTTACCCTAGATAAACCGTAGCTAAGATGACATTGTGCGGGATTATTGAGGTTGTCATAAGAAATATGTGATTAACCGTAGATGCGGAAATCTGTTTTTGATTTTACACGATTTTGAAGTCAATAAATGTGAATAACATTTTTTCTCTACGTAATTTATTATGAATTTTAGAGTCGTTTTACTGTGCTTTTATCAAGATGTTGATTGACTGCACTAGTTGGCGGTCATATATATATATATATATATATATATATATATATATATATATATATATATATTGTTGTGAGAAAGTTATTAAATCGGCTACGAACTCTTGTGGAGCAGCGGCCGGACACAAATGAATTAATTTATAGATTGAAATATCATGGCTGCCTCTGGTCTAGAGCGAAAGACACCGGCGGAATATTGAATAGCAGACTCTAAGTAGGCGAGCGAACTGTTGTAGCACGGACCTTGTAAGTGCTGTCGAGATGAAGCCACTTTAAAGCGCGTGAACGCTCGACATTTGTCTTATGATGACGCAATTGTAAATAAGTTTTAAATTGGTTATAACGAAAAGAGAACAAACTAGCACAGACATGGATAGCTACTGTGGGAAACTTACACCACTGGTGTCTAAATCCTGCATTCCATCTAGGTATGAACAAACAAATGTTCCTTTTCAAGCCACACATGAATGCGATTATTTTTCTTAGTTAAGCGACAGTGAAGCCTCCGTTTTTAAGCGCTGAATTATAGCTGTACACGAAGCAGATGATAATTGAAACCTTCAAGTCAATTGCTAAAAGCAAGCGCAATCAACGTGTCGTAATCAAACAAGGTTAAAGAACGCTACCGAAATGAATAAATGCTGACCGGCTGGCTCGGCTAACGAAGGATCATTAGTTGTGCCAAACAACCAATCGAGAAATTAATACGATTTTAGCAGGAAATCATATAAGGAAATTCAATAAGCGATATGAAACAAAAATAATAGATATCCACTCATTAATCTATGCAATTCAAAAACCTACATTTCAAAGTGCCAAGATATACCAGAGTTGAGTCTTTCGGCTCCAAGTGCGGTGAAAGAATTCTTGTATTATTCTGCGCAAAACAAAAATTAAAAATTGTTAGCACGTGAAAGTGTACCTTAACGGTGGCATACTGAAAAAGACAGTCGCCAATTTACAAATGAATATAATTTTAGTTTAAATGACAGTCAGCATTTTTAAATGATTCCATGTGACACAGGACGAATCAAGTTTTGCCGGTATTACGCCTTTTAACCACTATATATTTGGTCGAAGAATGTGGAATAATAGGACGGTACAATCTCCTAGACAAATGTGTAAACCTGCAATAGTGAAGCTAACATCATCTAAAGTCAACGACAATGCGACTTCAACGCTAACTCACAATATATAATATATATATACCGAGTCTGTAAAGGATACTAACACTATGGCTATTGTGTTAGTAACTGATACCTTTTTTGAAATCGATGAGTACCGGATACTAACACTATGGTTTCCGAGTCGGTACATGATACCAACCTGATGGATATTAATTTATGCTAAAGTTCACCCAAATTGAGAATTACAACAATTTCCGAACACCTGTTACTCCAGTTAAACCATACACTCTGGCCTTCATCGAAATCAGTTATCACATTCCGCGATAAGCATGACATCATTCAATTCAATATATTACAGTTAAATACCGTTTGTTGCGAAGACCTAATATATATGCAAGTATGTATTAGGTTTTGCGAACCTAGTAACAAATTAGTTCAGTTGTGACCAGAAGGATAAACCAAAGGCAGCATGAACGGAAAGTATAATCTCATGCACATTCGTTTCGTGCTTACTGGCGACTCATCAGTAGGAGCCGGTATTACGCCCTTTAACCACTATATATTTGGTCGAAGAATGTGGAATAATAGGACGGTACAATGTTGCGATATAATGTTTGAATTATTTTAGACAGATTGTGACGTGGTGTTAAAAAGAACAAGCGAACTTCCAATAGTATATTATTTCCATTATTGAAAAATAGTATTAAAAGATTTGTCAAACGATAGTGCTAAACTTCGTCATGCAGATTATAAACAATTGTACTTTCGAAAATATACGTTTATAATAATTTTTATTAAAGCCAATATTCTCATTTAAGGAAAAAATCCTACTGAAAAATGAAAAATTAGTTTAACTTTGGGTAACATTCGTCTAGGAGATTGTACCGTCCTATTATTCCACATTCTTCGACCAAATATATAGTGGTTAAAGGGCGTAATACCGGTTCCTACTGATGAGTCGCCAGTAAGCACGAAACGAATGTGCATGAGATTATACTTTCCGTTCATGCTGCCTTTGGTTTATCCTTCTGGTCACAACTGAACTAATTTGTTACTAGGTTCGCAAAACCTAACACATACTTGCATATATATTAGCTCTTCGCAACAAACAGTATTTAACTGTAATATATTGAATTGAATGATGTCATGCTTACCGCGAAATGTGATAACTGATATCGATGAAGGCCAGAGTGTATGGTTTAACTGGAGTAACAGGTGTTCAGGAAATTGTTGTAATTCTCAATTTGGGTGAACTTTAGCATAAATTTATATCCATCAGGTTGGTATCATGTACTGACTCGGAAACCGTAGTGTTAGTATCCGGTACTCATCGATTTCAAAAAAGGCATCAGTTACTAACACAATAGCCATAGTGTTAGTATCCTTTACAGACTCGGTGTATATATTATATAGTGTGAGTTAGCATTGAAGTCGTATTGTCGTTGACTTTAGATTATGTTAGCTTCACTATTACAGGTTTACACATTCGTCTAGGAGATTGTACCGTCCTATTATTCCACATTCTTCTACCGAATATATAGTGGTTAAAGGGCGTAATACCGGCTCCTACTGATGAGTCGCCAGTAAGCACGAAACGAATGTGCATGAGATTATACTTTCCGTTCATGCTGCCTTTGGTTTATCCTTCTGGTCACAACTGAACTAATTTGTTACTAGGTTCGCAAAACCTAATACATACTTGCATATATATTAGTTCTTCGCAACAAACAGTATTTAACTGTAATATATTGAATTGAATGATGTCGTGCTTACCGCCAAATGTGATAACTGATATCGATGAAGGCCAGAGTGTATGGTTTAATGTGAGTAACAGATATTCGGAAACTGTTGTAATTCTCAATTTGGGTGAACTTTAGCATAAATTGATATCAATCAGGTTGGTATCATGTACCGATTCGGATACCATAGTGTAAGTATCCGGTACTCATCGATTTCAAAAAAAGGTATCAGTTACTAACACAATAGCCATAGTGTTAGTATCCTTTACAGACTCGGTATATATATTATATACTGTGAGTTAGCATTGAAGTCGTATTGTCGTTGACTTTAGATTATGTTAGCTTCACTATTACAGGTTTACACATTCGTCTAGGAGATCGTACCGTCCTATTATTCCACATTCTTCTACCGAATATATAGTGGTTAAAGGGCGTAATACCGGCTCCTACTGATGAGTCGCCGGTAAGCACGAAACAAATGTGCATGAGATTATACTTTCCGTTCATGCTGCCTTTGGTTTATCCTTCTGGTCACAACTGAACTAATTTGTTACTAGGTTCGCAACACCTAATACATACTAGCCTAGCTGCAGCCGCTTTTAGATAGCTGAGTAAGCCACATTATAACTACCGATTTATTTCTCGAACAATCCGAGGAGTGATCTCCCTGATGAGCCTTCCGTCTATGCTGCGGCACATTGATGAACGGTGAAGGATGAATGCCTAAAGCTGCCACAACTTGGATAGCTTTGTTAGGCTCTGATGATACGCGGTTAAAATTATTTAATTGCCTACTGAGTGCTACAGCACAATAATAAAAAGGGCTAAAATTAAGAACAAGCCAGTTCTTTAAGATTATTTATAAAAGTGTGGTCTTAGAATCATATAGTAAAAGTTGCCATGTCAAGCAGGTCAATACAAAAGGGTCAGACTAACAGTCTCCATCTGAAAAATGGCTTTTGGAACTAGTCACTTTAGAGATCGTACATAGCAAAGAACAATACAAAAGTACCAGGTCAATATTGCATCGTGTGTGGCGCAGAACAAACTCTGCCTCCATGTCTGTTTAGTCTTGTCCAAGTGATAAGAAAAACGAAGTCAGTGCAGGCATATCAAGCTTCCATTAGTTTCTGTTACTAAACGATCGATAATTTGCTTGTTAACACTACGAATGCAGCAGATAAGGGAAGTGACTTCGCGAGCCCACTTTCGTTAAAAAAATTTATTAAAACACGAAAAAATAAATCTTAAGAATAATTCGTTGCAAATGCCTTTGATTTTACTCACGAGGAATGAGAGATTAAGTGAATATTATAAACAGGTGGGCTCGTAAATTTGCATATTAATTAATGTCTCTTGACGCCAAGCAGAAAATGATCTAAATCACACCGAGCAAATAAGTGGATGAACAAAAATATCCAGGCGAGGAAAGCTGTGTGTCATCTTAAAATAAATTGAAGATAATCCACGATGCGATGAAACATAACTTTAACTGGAAAGTTTTGCTACAATTGGTCGATTGATAATGCATTAAAAATGGTTGTTCTTTCCATTATTAATGTTCAGCCATAAATATTCTGCGGTGTTGGTATCTGACTTGACTTTTTTACAACAGTTGAAGATATTGCTGTCCGTATGACTGTCTACAGCCACATATTTCCATCAAAAATTTAAGCGAGGTATTAATTAATAATTTGCCACATGCAAACAGTGACTACAACATACCTTTGCTTCTTCGATATAAAGATCCAGCTGACGCCTTTCCCGATCTACATCATCTTTGGAGTGAGGAAAAACACGCAATTGTTCCAAGCGTTCTGGTGTCAAGTTGCTGGGATCTACAGCATTAAATGCAAGTTTAAGAGGTCAATAGCTAAACTGCGGTACAGTTACATATCAGAATAATAAAATGTCAACAAATAAATGAAAAATTATAGTTTTTCAAGAGTGACAAAGATGTCGCACACATAAACATGTATTTCGGTTTCCCACGTAATGGGTTTCAGTAACCAAAGTAAATGGAAAGGAGTTAGGAAAGCCTCTTAACTGTATCTTGGTGGCTATACCCCATAGTGCACTCTAGTCTCCGAGGACACTCGGCAGCAAGCCCAAGTGATTGATATCCTGCAAAATCCTTCTCCAGTCAATAAAACGATTGTATACCTCTGAATTTTGAATAATTCAATAGAGAAACCAACTAAATACGCAAGTGTCCAACTAAAACTGTGTCCTATTTATCAAAATAGGCGTTCCTCAACTTTAAGCGAAGTATATAGCTCATGTAATAGATTCTTATTTAAAAGCATACGCTAGCTAGCAAAAAACATTGGTCTTCAACTAATAATGCTACACAAACGTGATAGGGAAAATCATAAATTCAAAATAGTTAAGGCTAAGAACAGCAAACATGTCATATTAATCTGGTATATATATAAAATAAACTAATAACTATATCTTCCGAACGGCTGGTTTCAAAAGAATCTATGCCAATTAAAGAGAATTCCCGAAGACTTTTTATAGATCAAAACTTGCCGCTAGATTCCTGCAATACGGTCTGATCTAATGACCGATAAC
>JAQBSW010012288.1:0-17252 GCA_029291075.1 Eudiplozoon nipponicum | reverse complement strand
CTATGATGACATTTTTGTCAGTCATCCTCTTGACCTTATATGGTCCTTTGTAAAATGGTGTCAGGCAGTTCTTCCTATTTTCATTAGTTACATAAACATGCGAAGCCGATCTTAGATCAGAAGACACATAGCACTTGGTTTTTGCTTTTCTAGTCTTGGTCGGAGCCAAACGACACATCTTATCTCTAAGTGCTCCTACAAACCAATCTACATAACTAGAAGCCCAATCAAGACTACTTGGAGTTTCTATTAGAAGATCTCCAGGCAACCTTAATGGTTCTCCGTAAACCAATTCTGCTATTGAAGTTCCTATCTGTGCCCTATATCTGTTGCGCATGGCAAGTAATACTATAGGAAGATCGTGTATCCAGCTTGTTCCACTAGTACACCTTAACGCAGCTTTCAGTTCACGATGCAGCCTTTCTACCATCCCATTCGCTCGTGGATTGTATGCGCTAGTATGCAATACAGTTGTTCCCATGATATTGAGAGATCTTACGAAAAGCTCTGACATAAATTGACTACCGCGATCACTAGTGACTCTTTCCGGAACACCATAACGCGATATCCAATTATGTAGGAACGCGAACAAGACTTCTTGCGCTGTCATATCTTTCAAAATCGCTACTTCAAATTGGCGACTAAAACGATCTACCATTGTTAGCAAATATTTTTGGCCATTGACTTCAGGCATTTCGACAATGTCTATGTGTACGTGTCTGAACCGTCCAATTGGTATCCCAATATTCTGTATCTCGGTTCTGGTATGTCTCCACACCTTACACGTTTGACACTTGGCACAGGCTCTTACCCATACCCGTATATCTTTAGTCATGTGCGGCCATACTTATCTATCATTAACTAATCGAATCGTGGCATTTTTGGATGGATGTCCCACATCGTGTAATTGTTGGATAATTTTTTTCACGTAACTCCAACGGCACATATGGTCGTGATTGATTTCTGGACGTTTCGCATAACAACCACTTGCCACTCAGGAGCTTGCGAACATATCCTGGTCTCTTGGACAAAACTAACGTAAAGGAATTCAATTCTTGCGCTTCCTCGATTTGATTGACTAAATTGTCAGGAGAATCATTTAGATTCTTCAATGGACTTTGATGTATCAGTTCGACATCTGCTTCATTCGGTCTGCTAAATGCATCGGCTACCACATTTTCTTTACCAGCAATATGGGAGACTGCGAAATCGAACTCTGCTAACCGGATAATTTGCGAATTCACCCTACAAGAGTAAACAAGCCACGCTGTTTTAGCAAGTAAGCTAATCAACGGCTTATGATCTTTCAATAACGTGAACTGACACAGCTAGAAGCTCTTTACTGAACGTACCATACCGTTTTTCTCGATCACTAAGCTTGCGGCTATAAGACCAAATCGGTCTCACTATATCCTTGTCCCTTTGCTAAAGCACTGCCCCTATTGCAACATCTGAGGCATCTGTGATTAGCTCGAATGGTTTTGCCCAATCTACAGGTGCTAGTGTGGTTATGTCGCTTAGCATTTCTTTGGCCATTTGGAAATTTTCTCGGTCTTTTTAACTCAGGTTTATAGGCCCAGACTTCTTGACCGTGCTCTTTTCACGTGTGAGGTGGCGTGTCAACGATCCTGGAATTCCGGCTAGACCTGGAATGAATCAACGATAATAGGCGATCATGCTCAAGAACCTTCGCAACTGGCGCACGGTCTGGGGCTCCGTTACGTCCTTGATAGATGTGATTTTATCTTCAAAAGGTTTAATTCCGTCTTTGGAAAGTACATGTCCAAGATACTTAACTGAAGAGCATCCAATGTTACTCTTATTGGGTTTGACCACTAATCCATATTGTTCCAGCCTGGTCAAAACCGTTTCCAAATGCCTACGATGTTCATCACGTAAGCGACTAAAAATTATTATGTCGTCTATGTAAACTCTCGCAAATGGACAATTCTGAAGGATTTCTTCAGCCAAACGCTGGAATGTCTGACTGGCATTTTTCAAACCAAAAGGCATTTGAAGAAATTCATGCGTCCCCCTCCTGGAAGTTTGACTACGGTTAGTGTTATAGAACTTTCCTCCATCGGTATCTGATATTACGCTTTCTGGAGATCTAAAGTTGAATAAACCTTATATCCCATTATGTCTAGGAGCAGGGAACTCTGGTTAGGGTTAGGGTTAGACGATAATTTCCACAAACCCTCCATTGTCCCGGTTCAGGTTTGTGAACTACCACTATTGGGGAAGGAAAATTGGAATTTGACCTTCTACAAATCTACTCTTCGCGCAGTTGGTAAAATTCGGACACAGCATCTTGTTGCCTGTGTTGTGTCAATGGTTGTGCCTTCGGTGAACAAGGCAACGGAGCCACCAATTCTATTTGGTGTTCTACTCTTGACTTCAATCCTGTTATTTCGGCACTGAAATATTGAAACACTGCAAGGTGTTTCTCGTTGATGTCGGCAAAGTCATGTGCGACACTGAGACAGGATAAAAGATCTGTTCTAAATGCCGAAGTGTTAGATTCAATGTCTGTTAACACCCCTAGTCCTAGTTTTTGGATCTAAAGTCTGTTTGAAGTTTGTCAAGAATTCCATCCCAATGCTATGGTCCTTCACATCGGCTACGAGAAAGTTCCACGTAAAAGAAGATTTCTGGCCTAAGGTTACCGACATTTCTTTAATCCCTTTGACTTCTATTAGACTACCATTTGCGGCCCATAGTTGATAATCAAATGTGGGACAATCTGCTTCCACCACGTCTGACCTAACTATGCTTACTTCAGCACCTGTATCGATAAGAAACTCTAGTCCAGTTAATTCGTATTTAATAATGAATTTGTTGCTGGATAATCCAGCAATGTTTTCCAGATCTCCGCTTAGAAAGTATCTGGCCATCTTGCCTTCTGTATTGGTGCTATTTGATCTTGTGGCATCTTGTGCTTTTGCCTTAAGTATGCCTTTTAAAAGGCACGTCTGGGATCCTTTGCAATGGAAACCCCTTACGGCTCCCACTAGCGGGGGTTTTATCCCTTTCTCGATGATGGATTCCTCTCTACCGATTTAGTGCTTCCTTTCCATTTGGGTACACCTAAACGCGGGTATATGCAATTCTCAACTAGGCACTTTGCACTTCGTCCATATTCACAATGTGCCTTACACCATCCGCGCGGCCCAGCGAAGCGTTGACGCGAGTGACTTCCTCGACGTCTTTTATTTCTATCCTGAATCAAAGGTTGCGAAATAGCTCTCGCCATATCATCCATCTTTCGATGTATATCAGTAATTTCTCTACATAAGAAACGCACACATTATTGTAGATTTAGGGTGGTTTCGGTATCTGCCCTAACTGGCTGCACCATGACAGAATCTGCCGTTACAGCATGTATCTGAGGTTCCTGCTGTTTATACACTCCGTCTAGACCTCTGAGTTTAGTTGGCCAATCAACATTCATTGTGTCAAGTACCTCTGATGTGGTTATAAGCATGGATGATAGCTCAGTTGTAAAAATATAATTCACCACATCTCTAGATATATTCAACTTAAAAGCTTTCGTACAAAGGCGTTCATAAAACTCTAATGATAGTAGATTTTCCAGGCTGATATCTCTGTTGAATTTCGGCCATTAATAACTCAAAAGCATTATACGGATCGTCTTCCACAGTTATGTCTCTAAGGTTTTTCATGGCGCTTCGAAAATTTTCAGGCAATGCCATCCATGCTGCAACAAATTTCTCCATAGGGTTTACATATTGGAAAGCCGTAAATATCATTTGGGCATCCCCGACCCAACTTGAGTGTTTTTCGGATCTATACAGTGGTAGACTGAATGTTTTTGGACTGGCGCGGTCGACATATTTTGTAGAGGCTCCATACCTGTTAGTAACTGAGAACCCCATAAATACCAAGTCATTATCAATCTTAATTTGCCCATTTGAATCTGATAAGCTAGAATTTCCATTCACATCTATTAAATTCATACCTGCTAAATCTTGAGCTAATTTGCTTGTCCTCAAACTTAAGATTAGCTTCCATGCTGATCGTACTTAATTATTAATTTGATAACTTAGTGTTAGGCAAACGGAATGTGAACTTCTTACGTAGCAAAACACCCGATCAAATAACCTGGAAAGAAATAAGATTGAAGAAACAGAATTATTAAATTACCTGTTTCAGAACGTTCCAAATATGTACAATTCAAAGGACAAAATGCTAGCAGGAGTATATTGGGAAAATCGAGTATTTATAAACGTAAATCGGAGAAAACTAATAAATACAGCTTTCTGAGGAAAGTCAGGCCAGTCACATACAGATAACCAAAACTGAGACTACGCACAATTCAAAAGTATATATACTGTCAAGTATTTAAACAAAGAATGTTTTAGAAAATAAACGAATAATTTCTTTTTAAATAAAATTCGTTTCAATCAGCCAATGTGGTTTAAATTTATCAATAAATGTCACTTTAATTTTGTCGGAGGAAATATCTTCCTCTACAGTCACGAAACTGTTGTAATGCAAATGCTGTACAGACCAGATTGGTTTATGTTAAATTGTTCTATTTAATTTTTCATTAGTATCTTTCTTTAGTAGTACATATAAGTAAAGCAGAAAGTCATCTTTCTCGTGCACTGACGTGAAACTCATTAACTTATGCGCGTTGATGTAACTTTGAAGCAACGTTCGCGAATGTGACTTTTTTAAAGATAATTAAATTATCAACTACGTATCGCATGTTTTGGGCACATTTGCTTACGTTACATCTTAAAGATGCGTTATTTAGATGACATACAAATTGGTGCGGTCTGTTGCTGGGCTCACCACCGGGCTTCCTGCATTTCCTGAACTGGACGTCCTCTTATGTGTGTGAGTATTGTCGAGAATAGATGGCAGTGTAACATCGTCCTCACCCGTCATCGTGCGGCTGTCTTCGAGCATTGTGATCTCGAGAGGGTATTTTTCTTCAATATGTTTTAGAATTTACTTTCCTTCGCGGCATTCATCCAAAGTGCTTGAAGTTCTCAAAATCTAGATGCTGATTAATTCTTTGCTGGGTGTGAGTTCGACGAAATGGGGCATCATTTATGTAGGACGTTTTGTAGCTAATGTTAGATGTTTTGCGGGGTAGCTTTCTATTTGGTGATGCTGTACCTTCCTACATATGCCTGGTAGCTGCTGTTGAGATCCGTGCTTATGATTAGTCTCCGACCTTTTTCCGATGGGTGATGAAGGCAAAGTGGAATCATCATACGTATATTGTACACAATGTTGCAAAGAAATAAATTCACAGTTAGTCCAAATTGACCGTGCTCTAGACGGCAACAAAACGATATATATTGTCAACAAAATTGAATGTTTTATACACAAGTAATTATCAATTCACAGTTAAACAAAACGGACCGTGCTCTAGACGGCAATAAAACGATATATTGTCAACACAAGTAATAATCAATTCACAAACGTCTGAATCGTGATGAATACATGTAAATGATTGAAAATATATGATGATATAAATAAAGTCACTGGTAAATATTGTCACTGATGATGGATAGAATAAAATCGTGTAAAAACTGCCTTGAAAAAAACATCACAAATAATTAATCCACTGTTTGCTAGGTTTTTAAATTATTTAACTATAATACTCCATTGAACTATAGAATTTGTGAATGTGATTGAGAAACATTGTCACTAATAATTAATGGATAAATATCGTGTAAAAACAGTCTTGGGAAACACCACAAATAATTATTCCATGGTTTGCTAGGTTTTTAAATTGATTAAGTTATAGTAATCCATTGAACTATAGAATTTGTGAATGTGATTAAAGAACATCTGATGTCCTGATGCGTGAAATCATATCTGAATGCAAAGAAAAACTATCGATCCACATATGCACTATTATCCACCGCATGTTCCCTGCATATTGCGCGCGGGTGTGTCTATTTATTAAACAAAAACATATTAATTACAATTAAAATTGCTGTTCAAGAAATCTCAATTAAAACTGCTTGAAACTAACAGAGATTGTTTCTAAAATCACAGTTAAGAGAAATATTGTGTAAAAACAGAGTTAGATTATTTGACCTTAAAGAGCACTGTATTTGTCAAAAATTGAACATCGTTGGGTTGTAACGCGGAGCCGCGTGTTACATACACCCCCCGACAATGAAAATTAGTACACAATGAAGGGGCTAACCTTACAGGAGGTGTTATTGCTCTGCCGTACCGTGTAATCACTGATGTTGGCTCTGTCGACACTGATTCTGGTTCCTCTATATCTCGCGGCGGCGTGACGGCGTCAGTTGGCTCGGTTGTTGGTGAGATGTCGGGCGTCAGTCCGTAGTCAGCAAAACTGTCTGGAGGTGGAGTTATCGTTTCTTCACCGCCTGATAGGTCAACATCGCGGAACAGCGGGTCATTTGGATCAACGTCGGCCGGGGATAGTCTGTGTTTGGAGACAGCTTCAGCTTTGCCATTAATCTCCAAAATGATGTAATTCTGACGTCGATCTAACACACGATAAGGACCGCGCTTCGGTTTGGCTAGAATCCTGTTATCCATTTCGTTGTTGACGAAGAACCATTTGCAGCTATCAAAATCTTTGCGTTTATAAATTGGACCATGTTGCTGACGTGTAGGACAGATCGGCCGATTCTGAGCGTTATATTGTAGGTAACTGCGAAGTGGAAACAGAAATGCCGGATCGTTCATCGTTATCGCAGTTTCAGAGCGTGATCGGACTAGTTCGCCAGGCAGCCGTAGACATTCGCCAAATACCATTTCATCGGAACTACATTTGATCAGCTCACGAGGTCTTGTACGCATTAATAGGAGTACTTTCGGTAAAGCCGCAAGTCAATTTTCGTCTGGGCTGGCCTTGAGCGCCGCTTTCAGTTCCCGGTGTGGCCTTTCGACGAAACCATTTGCTCTCGGATTGCGAGCCGCGGTCGCGGAGTGTTTGACACCATAGTATTTCAGAAGGGCTGCGATCTCATCGCCGAGGTACTGTGCGCGACAGTCGGTTGTCACTTCAGCTGGAGCACCAAACCGAGCGAACCAATTGAGCTCTAAAGCATAACTGACAGTGTCTTGCTTCATGTCTGGCAGTGGTATGGCCTCATACCATCGAGTGGTGCGATCCCGTATTGACAGTAGATATCGTATATTGTTCACGGCAGGTAAGGTTACCAGATCAACGTGTATGTGCGTGAACCGGACTTTGGGCACTTGAATGACTTGTGGCGCCGTTTTGGTGTGTCTCGTCACTTTGCATTTCTGACATTCTAGACATTGTTTTGATCACTTCTTGACATCTCGCCGCATGCCAGGCCAAAAATACGTTCTGGATAGAATTTCCACTGAAGCTTCGCCAGATGGATGGCTCATTGAATGGTAAACCTCGAAGTTTTTCAGGTATAAACGGCCGAGGGCCCACGCCAGTTATTTCACACTGCAGCAGAGTTCCATCAAAATCAAATGTTTTCAGGCGATTGACATCAAATGTCCGAAGTGATGGATCATCTTGCTGAGCTGCTTGCAATTCCTGAGTGCTTATAGGTGAAGGACACAGTATTTAGGCACTGAGATCTGCAGGACGGCAAAGGGAGTCTGCGACCACATTTTCTGATCCTTTGACATGAGTGACTTCATATTCATACTCGTGTATTCGTGTAAGTTGTGAGTTGACACGTCGTGAATATAAATACTCTTTCTTTCCTCTCAGCATCGGAAGTAGAGGAAGATGGTCTGTGTAGATCTTGAACTTTCGGCCATCCAGATAGGTGTGGAAGTGTAGGATCGACCGGTAGATTGCCAGTAACTCTTTCCCTTATGTATCATATCGCGTCTCGCGAGGTTGTAGTTTTTGCGAGTAGAAGGCGATAGGTCGGTGTATGCCATTGATGGACTGTTGAAGTACTGCGCCTATGGCAACGTCGGATGCGTCAGTGATCAATTCAAATGGTTGAGACCAATCAGGAGAATGTAGCATGGTCGCTTTGCATAAGGCCCTTTTGGCATCCTCGTAAGCCTGCATGTCGTCCACGTTGAGCTGAATCAGTTGTGATTTCTTGACAAAACGGCTTTCTGGCACTAGATATTTGTAAAGAGGTGCCAGAATCTTGGCAAGGCATGGTACGAATCGAGAATAGTAGTTCATCTTGCCCAAGAATCGTCGTAACGCTCGAACGGTGGTTGGAGGCTGTAGATCTTAAATAGCACGAACCTTAGCAGGTATAGGTGTCATGCCTTTTTAGGAAATTTGCTGACCGAGGAATTCAATTGATTTTTGTGCAAAGACGTATTTGCTGCCATGAAGTCGGAGGCCATAGTCTGCTAGACGTGTGAGTAGGATCTCAATATGCTGTATATTTTCGGACATTGAGTTCGAGAATACCAGGATGACGTCTAAATATGGAATTAAAAATGGTAGACCATCTAGTATTTCGTCCATAACGCGTTGGAAGGTTTGCGAAGCATTCTTGAGACCAAAAGGCATATAGTGATATTCGTGAGTGCCACCTCCGGTGAATCTGTGTGCAGTATATGAAACGGAGTCTTTGTCCATCGGACCTTGATAGTAGGCTTTCACTAGGTCGAGTTTTGAATACATCGCATGACCAGTAGCTGATCTGAGTAGGTCAGCTGGATTTGGCAGGATGTACGAATCAGACTGTGTGCAAGAATTGAGAATGCGATAATCCCCGCACACTCTGAATGTCGTTGGTTCACTCTTTGGTACTACTACCACAGGCGACGCAAAAGGTGAGCTGGATCGTTTACAGATGCCTTGCTGACGTAGCATGGCGAATTCTTGCTCGGCGGCCTTATATTTGTGTGGTGCCAATGGACATGCTCGTGGAAGATAAAGAAGTGGTTTTGATAAAATGATACGATCGGTTTTGATAGCACGCTTCCTCTGAGATCGGGCATGAAGGAGATAGGTTTAAAATTTTCTTCATGACGTTTCAGAACATCGTCCAGTTGCGGCACATGAGGAACTGAAGGAATTATCTGTACGAATGAGACTGCTTCGGCGCGAATCGTATGTTTTAACGCTGATGAAAGCAACTGATTGCCTGCAGTACGTATCTCTCGTGTTCTTGGACGAATGGAAAGGTAGAAGTGTTCAAAAAAATAACGTCCAATGATGTTTCTTGTCGTATTACTTACTTTACTTTACTTTACTGCGGCTGACTACTTTTGGAGGATAAGCCGGCTCCATTGATTTCATGGAGTTTCTTGGGAATTTGAAATATCTTTTTGAGTTGGAGAACGAGATTGTGTGTACTCGTACCCCAAACGTCGCTATACTGGAGCCATTGGCGCAGGTCAGATTGCTGCTGTCGACTAGGTGAGTAGGTTCGGAATAATTGTGGCGTAGTAAGCTCACATCTGATCCAGTGTCTATTAGAAATAATTCGCCAGAGTTTGCGTCACGGATGAGAAAGGATGTTGACAGTGGCAACTGACAATGAGACTGGTTGCCGGCATTTGGGCGTTTGAAGCATGACTAGAGCCTCGCTGCAAATACAATAGTTTGATTGCGCTCTAACGCAAAATCGACGTGCTTCGAGCCATCAGACGTGGAGCGGCCAACAATCTTGGGGTGCTCAGCCTCTACTGCCGCCGAGGAGGCTGACCCCACCAGTTTTCCGAACCTTCCATGGGCGGATCCTCCTGAGTTGTTGAGGGTGACCGCGCCCACTTGAACGTCGCGTCTGTGCGCGGGTATGTGCAGCCGTTTCCGAGGCAATAACGTGTGGAGTGGCCTTCATTGAAAGTGCTTGAATTTCTCAAAATCTAGCTGTTTATTAATTCCTTACTGGCTGTGAGTTCGACGAACCGGGGCACCATTTATGTAGGGGTATTTTTGCGGAGTTGCTTTCTAGTTCGTGATTTTTTACCCCTACTACATATCAATGGTGGCCATTATTACTACCCGTGCACCCAATCAGTCTCTGATCCCTTTCGGATGGTTGATATGAGAAGACTGAAGAAAGGTTTCATAGATATATTCCACACAATGTAGCATATATAAATATAATTCACTGTTAATCCGAATTGAATGAGTTGGTTGGCAAAAATACAGATTTTAATGCAAAAGTATGTTTTAAATACCGTTCACAATTAAACTAAATTGTCCGTCTTCTAGACGGCAAAAATAAAAGTGATTTATGTCTATAAAGTGAAATGTTTAGCACAAATGTCTGGAATGTAATGAGTAGTCAAACGATTAAAGATACATGATAATATGAGCCTAGTAAAATTATTTATGTTCATAAATTCACTGACACAATAGCGACTAGATAGAAGTCTGTACGCCAGTGTTGCGTGCAGGGATCATTGACTTCAGTTGAGCGAGGTTGCGGCTGATGGAAAGCGTGGAGGAACCAGCGTCCGATGAATGCTAGATGGTTCAGTACGCTTTTTGAGTTTCCGATTGTATGCTGAAACAAAAAGAAGAGATTTAGCAGAGCAGATTGTGGCATAGCAATCAATATTTTGATGCGGTAGAGTGAAAACGAGAATAGAAATGGTATCGGTGTTTTCTTATTTGAGTATGAGAATCAGATGCGAATAGTTGAAAATGGGGGCTAGCCAGAAGAGACTTCACGCTCCGAAACTGGATAATAGCCTAGGGATTGAAAGAAGTGTTGTGGTTTACGGAGGAACAAGTTTCGCTTCCAATCAGATGTCTCGCATAATAATTTGTTTAAGAAGTGATTGTGAGCCGCCTTTCTAAATTCGTGATGGGTTAGGAGCTTTATTTCCGCGGGAAGAGCGTTGAATACACTTGTGGCTTTGGAAAAGAGATAGATTTTATTAAATATATTGGGAGTGTGGTTAGATTGGATTGAAGAGTTGTTATGACGTGTAGCATAGTGGTGACTTGGGTGAGCGAAATTTGATAGTGATAGGCTTGTAACACGCAGGCTAGCTGTGATCTTATGAACGAAATAAATTACTCGTAAGCGACTGGTGAACCATTGCTGAAGAATGTTAGCCAGGAGTAGACGTTCCCAATAATTCTGGCTGTGAGGAAAGACGCTTTAAAAATCTGGAAGAAATCTGTTCGATGGCGTAAGAGGAGGCTAGAGTGAGAAGGCAATAAAATTCGCTAGTGTATGATATGATGGGTAGGACATCGACCATAAACAATGTGATTTTGAGAGTGGGATTGCTAGTCTTGAAGCAGATTAAACGGGCCCACTTGAAGAGTTTAGAGGTATTATATTGAAGATGTGGGTAGAAGTCTAGCGATTTAGAAAAAGAGATACCAAGGTGCTTGGCCGAGTCAATTAATTCAGTATCAAGGGAACAACTTGTATCTGGGAGAGAACAGAATGGGTCAGAGGTAAGTTTCATCAAACGAGTCTTATCGGGGTTCAATTTAGGACCGATTATGCAAGGATGCGAGTGTAACGAAGATAACAGCTGAGTGATAAGAGGTAGGGAGGAGTTGGATGCTGTGGGGTTGCTGAATACAACTACCATGTCATCTGCATACTTGAACAGCTTGGATAGGCTGTCATCAACGTGCACTTGAGCGCGTGTTAGGTTGAATAATATAGGACCAAGTACGGAGCCTTGGGGAACTCCAGATCGGATAAGGGCTGACCTCGAGCGACTATTTCCGACTTTTACAGTCGTGGAACTATGTCGGAGGTAGAAACTGATAAGATCGAGGACTTCGTCGCAAATACCACTGCTAAAAAAGGCGGATTCAATTGCCGAGAACGATAGTGAATCAAAGGCCTTGAAAACATCAAGGGAGAGGAGTGCATTCATGACCCATAGAGATAGAAGAGTAACAGTGATCAAGGACACTGACTAAGCTGGTGGAAAAGGAACGGCCATTCATGAAGGCATGTTGATTATCGAGGAGGCAGAAGTTATCTAGAGATTTGATGAAAGAGTAGATTAAGTTATGCAAGACCCTGTCGAAGATTTTAATAAAAGGACGGAGATCTTTGAATTGAGTAGATCGGGATAGAAGAGATCGTCGAATTAAGCCATTTCGGGGGAAGATAGGTAGTTTCAAGACATCGGTTGAAAACATCGACGAGCAGAGAGAAGAGATTCCATCGAAGAGGTGCAATCATTCTGACAAAGGCACTATACTGATCAAATTGGTGTTTAGATTTTGTCTTTGATAGCTTGAACGATGGAGGCTGGCGAAATAATGAACCAACATAGGTTCTCAGCGTCTCCTTTGTCAAGCATCTCAGTAGGCGGAATGAGAATGGAGGAGTCTAGAAGATAGTTTATATAATCGTCTGCAATGGTTGAGTCGTCCGACCTAGAGAAGTTTATGTATGAGGTATGGACTTTTGTAGCAATTGGTGTTTGATGACTGCGAACTTTTTCCGAGAGTTGGGCGCTGTGCGGATGCGTCTCTCGATGTGTAGGGCTTGTTTGTTGATTACCTGTTTAATGTGCTCATCGATACGCCGGAGAGGAGAACGCGAGCAAATGATGTTGTGCGTAATATAGAATTGCGTGCAAGGTTGTTGGTGCCTTAAACAAGGCGTTCAACTTGTTTATCGCGTGAATTTGTTGAATAGAGATGACATAAGAAAGGGGGATGATAATATGTTACGGACATCGGAAAAACATGAGGACAGGTCGTCTGGCAGAATAAGATCACTCCAATTAACTGTGTCACAGAGTCGACTAAACTCTTCCCAATTGGTGAATCGCCTGAAAGTCTGAATGCTCTCTTTAGGGATAGAGGATTAAAGAGGAATAAGAAAGGAAACCTGACAGTGGTTGAGATTAGGGAAGATCTCCCGAGACTGAACATGGGTCACGTCCTTGTTGGAGAGGACAAAATCTTATATGATCCTTTGTAAAATGGGGTCAGGCAGTTCTTTCTATTTCCATTAGTTACATAAACACGTGAAACCTATCTTAGATCAGAGGACACATAGCCTTTTGTTTTTACTTTTCTAGTCTTTGCTGGAGATGAAAGATTCGTCTTATCTCTAATTGCTCCTACAAACCAATCTACGTAACTTGAGGCCAAATCAGGACTACTTGAAGTGTCTAGTAGAAGATCTTCAGGCAAACTTAATGGTTCACCATATACCAATTCTGCTATTGAAGTTCTTAATTGTGCACTATATCTGTTGCGAATGGCAAATAATACTAAAGGAAGATTGTGTACCCGGTTTGTTCCACTACTACACCTCAAATCAGTTTTCAGTTCAGGAAGCAGCCTTTCTACCATCCTATTCGCACATGGATTGTAAGCGCCAGTGTGAAATACATTTATTCCCATGATATTAAAAGATCTTATGGAAAGCTCTGACATAAATTGACTACCGCGATCACTAGTGACTCGTAATGGATCACCTTAATGTGATATGCAATTATGTAGGTACGTGAACAAGAACTTTTGCGCTGTCACATCCTTCAAGGTCGCTACTTTAAATTGGTGACTAAAACGATCAAGCATTGTTAGCAAAAACGTTTCATCGGTAACTCAAGGCATCTGGACTATGTTTATATGTGCATATCTTAAACATCCAGTTGGTTTCCCAATATTCTGTATCTCGGTTCCATTATGTCTCCACACCTTACAAGTTTGACACTTGGCACAAACTCTAACCCAAGCCCGTATGTCTTTAGACATATACGCCATACTCATCTATCAGTAATTAATTGGATGGTGGCTTTTAGGGATGGATGTCCCAAATCGTGTAAATGTTTAATTATTTTGCGTGTAATTCCATTGGAATATATGGTCGTGGTTGATATCTAGACGTTTCGCATAATAACCACTTGCCACTCAGGAGCTTGCGAACATATCCGGGTCTATTAGCCAAACCTAACGTAAAGAAATCCGATCCTTGCGCTTCCTCGGTTTGATTGACTAAATTGTTAGAAGAAATATCTAAATTCTTTAATGCACCTTGACTTATCAGTTTGACATCTGCTTCATTCGGTCTGCTAAATGCATCTTCTTCCACAGTCTCTTTACCAGCGATACCAGAGAGTGAGATCGAACTCTGCTACTCGGGAAATCTGGGAACTCACTCTGCGAGAGTAATTAAGCCTCGCGATTTTACCAAGTATGCTTATCAACAGCTTGTGATCTGTCAATGATTTGAGCTGATGACCGTCTAAATAAAGCTCAAAATTTAACACTGCAGCATACACAGCAAGAAGCTCTATACTAAATGTATTATACCGCTTTTCTCGATTATGAAGCTTTCGGCTATAAAACCCAATTGTTCTTACTATATCTTTGTCTCTTACCTGAAGCACTGCCCATATTGCAACGTCTAAAGTGGTTATGTGATTTAGCATTTCCTTAGTCCTATGGAATTTTTCTCGGCCTTCCTGACTCAAGGTGATAGGCCAAGACTTCTTGATGGTGTTCTTCTCACGTGTGACGTGGCGTGCTAGCGATCCTAAAACTGCGGCTAGACCTGAAATGAATCATCGATAATAGTTGATAATGCCCAAGAACCTTTGCAACTGGCGCACGGTCCAGGGCACCATTGCGCCCTTGATGGCTTAGGTTTTATCTTCCAAATGTTTAATTCCATTTTTGGAAAGTATGTGTCCAAAATATTTAACTGATGATCACCCAATTTTGCTCTTATTGGGTTTGACTTCTAATCCATGTTGTTCCAGCTTGGTCCAAACCGATTACAAATGCTTACCATGTTCATCATGCGATCGACTGAAGATAATTATCTCGTAAATGTACACACTCGCAACTGGACAATTCGGAAGGACTTTGTCAGCCAAACGTTAAAATTTCTGACTGACATTATTCATTCCATGCCCATTCGAAGAAATTTATGCAACCTCCCTTCTGGAAAAGTGACTGCGGTAAGTTCTATAGAATTTTTCTTCAACGGTATTTGATAGTACGCTTTCTGAATATCTAAAGTTGAATAAACCTCATATTCCATTATTTGTTTGAGCAGAGTACTCCGGTCAGGGAGAGGATAAGAGTCACCCTTAGTCACTGAGTTTAATAAACGATAATTCACACAAACCCTCCATTGTCCCGGTTCAGGTTTTGGAACTACCACTATTTGGGAAGAAAACTTAGAATTTGACCTTCTACAAATTCCCTCTTTGCGCAATTGATGCAATTCAGACACAGTAATCTGTTGTTTGTGTTGTGCCAACGGTTGGGCCTTTGGTGAACAAGGCAATGGAGCCACCAATTCTATTTGGTGTTCTACTCCTCTTTTCAATTCATTTCTCTTGGCAATAAAGGTTGTAACACTGCAAGGTGTTTCTCTTCGATATCGGCAAAGTAACTTGCGACTATTGGATGGGGTAAAAGGACTGTTCTTACTGCTGAAATGTTAAACTCAGTTTGTGTTAACACCCCCACGCCTTCTCCGGTGGTCGGTGTTTTGAGATCTAATATCAGTTTGAAATGAGTCAAGAAATCTATCCAAAAGATATGGTCCTTGACATCAGCTACCAGAAAATTCCACTTATAGAATGATTTTTATCCCAACGTTGCTTACAGTTCTTTCATCTCCATAAATCCTATCGGACTATCATTGGCGGCCCATAAGTGATAATCAAATGTGAGGTAATTTGCTTCCACCACATCTGACCAAGCTATGCTTACGTCTGCACCTGTGTCAATGAAAAAATCTAGACCAATCAATTCATCTCTTATAATGAATTTTTTACTAGATAATCCGGCAACGTTTTCAAGATCTCCGCTTAGGCAGAATCTGACCCTCTTGCTGTCTCTGTCGGTGCTCTTCGCTATTGCGCACCATTCGGTTTCGCCTTAAGTATGCCATTTGAAGACACATCAAGAATCCTTTGCAATGAAACCCCCTTACGGCTCCTACTAGCAAAGGTTTTATACTTTTCCCGGTGAGAAATTTCTCACTGCTGGTTTTGTGCTTCCTTTGCATCTGGGTTCATCTTAACGCGGATATACGCAGTTTTCTCCTTGGCACTTGGCACTTGGTTCATATTCACAATGTGTATTACACCATCCGCGCGGCCCGTCGAAGTGTTGACTCGAGTGACTTCCTCGACGACTAGAATTTCTATCCTGACATTGAAATTACGAAATAGTTCTCGACATATCATTAATTTTGCGATTCATATGTGCAAGTTCTCTACTTGAGTAGCGTAAATAAGGAAAGTTTCTGCATCTGACCTTCCTGGCTTCACTATGACTGAATCTACTGTCACTGCCTGTACCTAAGGTTCCTGCTGTATACACACACGGTATTGTCCTCTGAGTTTATTTGACCAATCGAAATCCATTGTCTCAAATACCTCTAATGTGGCCCTAAGCCTGGATGGTAGCTCAGCTGTAAAAATTGAGTTTGACACATCTCAGGATATTTTAAATCCAGATGCTTTTGCATAAAAGCGTTCATAAAATTCTGATGTAAGTTAACGCCCCATCTTTTCTAAGCGTAATAATTTGCGCATTTGTCCCGACCTGCCAGGATGATATCTCTGTTGAATTTCAGCTATTAACAACTCGAAGGCATTATACGGTTCTTCTTCAAAATTTCTGTTTCTAAAATTATCTGCGGTGCTTTTGAAGTTCTTTGACAATTCCATTCATGCTGCGGAAAATTTCTCCATAGGGTTCACAATTTCGTGAGCTTTAAATAGCATTTAGGCATCTCCGACAAAACTTGAACGTTTCTCGGATTTGTATGGTTGTATGCTGATAATTATTTGACTGATGCAATCGCCATATTTTGTATAGACTCCAACCCTATTAGTCAATGAGAACCCCATAGACGCCAAGTCGGATTCAGTCTTAATATGTCTATATGAGTCTGATAAGTTGGTCTACTCTTCCTTATCTGTTAATTTCATGTCTAATATATCTTGAGCTAAATTATCAGTGTCCTCAAATTTAAGATTAGCTTCCATTTTAATCACACTTAAAATATATTTGATTAGTCTAGTAATAAGCTTAGGACTGTGTACTTCTTGCGTAACACTACACCCGAGTCAATAATCGGGAAAGAGATTAGGCGCGTAAAACATAATTATTAATTTATCTGTTCCTAAATGTTCCCAATATGCACAATTCAAAACACAAATTAGTTGCAGGATTATATTGTGAAGATTAAAATTTGTAAAACCGAAACTGAGAAATAAAATATGAAATGCAGCCTAACAGAGAAAGTCACGCCAGAACAGTTACAGAATACATAAAACTCGATTTACGCACAGTTCAAAAGTATATACACTACAAATTATTTAAACAAAAAATGATGTATAAATTAAAC
>JAQBSW010012287.1:0-17258 GCA_029291075.1 Eudiplozoon nipponicum | reverse complement strand
CTATACTACCCAATTTGGATGTAAGTGACTTCAACTGTTTCTGCCATGTCAAAATCTGCCCACCTTGTTTCTTACGCCAATCTGGTGCTGGATGAGAGAACAGAGCTCTATTGGGCAATGGAAATGAGGGCATACGCAAAATGTAACCGAAACAACGAATTTTATGGAGCCTTATTTGTTTTTCTAACGAGGAGCACTTATTGGCAGATCCAAAAAAACGTCTACGGATGTCAACGTTATTTATTCTTTGTTGCTAACCAACACGTGCTATACTTTTCAAACAAAGATGATTGAATGCCTGTAAGCGTCTCAAATCATCAACTCTAAGAGGCCAAGTTTCACTAGCGCGTAAAGATGAATTGTAAACCAGACCTTTAAGGCAGAGTAAAATATTCGCGTTTCTCCATAAATGACGAAGGTTCTAGAAAGCTACTCTTGCTTTCGCGATTCGTATTCTCACCTCGTCGGACATATTGCCTAAGTTATTGGTAGAGCTCCCAATATATGTAAACCTGTTGACTATGTCTAGATCTTCATTCTGCAGTCGCAACGTTGGAGTGAGTGGTGGGTGATCCTGTAACAGTATCTTACATTTAGAGGGTGCGAATTTCATACCGAAAGACGGAACAACGTCTGTTAATCTATTCAAGGTGGCCTGGGCAGCATCCCGATTGTCGAATAATAGTACGATATCGTCCGCATAGTCAAGATCGACTAGTTTATCGCCCGGGAGAACTTCAACTCCAGCATCCTGAATGTGTGGAGAGTGTTGTTCATAATAGTATCGATTACAAAATTAAACAAAAATGGGGAAAGTGGACAACCTTGACGAACACCACTGCTGGTTGTAAAGTTATGCGTTAATTCGTTGTAGACCTTAACGCGACCAGAAGTATTTGTGTAGAGAGCTCGTATAATATTAACAAATTTTGTGGGCACACCGCTTTTCGACAAGATATGGAATAAAACATTGCGATCCACCGAATCAAATGCACCCTTGAAGTCTAGAAAGACGACTATTGTGGGACGGTGATATAAATGCCTCTGTTCAAGAACTTGCCTTAACGTAAAAATATTATCTATAAAACCTCGTCCTGCGCGGAATCCGGCCTGTTCTTCTCTTTTATGTGATTCACGTGAAGCGCTAAGACGATGTTAGATAATCGAAGCAAATAACCTAGATACCACCGGAGTCAGGCTTATACCACGATGGTTATCGCACGAATTACGATTGCTTTTTTTGAAGATGGGAATGATGGTCGACTCATTCCAATCAAGTGGTACGGTTTCCTCATTCCATATAGTATGAAAGAGTTTTGTCAAAGCTCCTGAAATTATATCGCCACCATCCTTAAATAATCCTTGAAGCACATAATCGGGGCCTGCGGCTTTGCGCTGTATAAGAGATAGGATTGCATTGCGTACTTCTAGCTCTGATGTTTTTTCGAGACTAAGATTCCACACTGTTGATGCAGATTTGCTTTCGGGAATCGGAACTGATGCGGGTGCCAAAGAAAATTGACCTTTGAAGTGTTCAGCCCACCTATCGAGACGACTTATTTTGTCAGTTATTAGATCGTTGTTACTATCACTTATAGTTTCACTAACTTTTAATTTTCTCGGAGGCCTGATTACCTCTGCCTTAATGACATAGGCTCCGCTGAAAGCTTCCTCGTTTATTCATATAAGTACGTTTTGGAATTTAAAAAGTCTTTTAATCATTCAAAATATGCTTTCCTGCTCATTGAATAGGAAATAAGAATTGTGATATATTTGGAATTGTTGAACAAGAGCGTTGAGTCCCGAGATGTTCAGTTACGGATCCTGTGCATGCGTTGGGAATACGTTGGTGGAACTGCATATAATTTTTCTCAATACGCCCAAGCATGGACTGGATTAATAAATCAACTCATCCTGAAATTGACCTTCACAAAAATATCCTGCATGCTTCTCTTTATTAAGATTAGTCCGAATGTTCTGCTGGTGACTTTTCCCATAATGATTGAGTAGCAGTACTATATTAATTATCATTATTTATTTTGTATTAGTGATTAATTGATATTTTCCTTGATGCTATTTGTATCCATTTTTTGTTATGATGATAATGATGATGACAATCATCATGATAATTACATTGACGACAATGTCGATGATGATGATGACGATGATGCTGCTGCTGATGATGATAACGATTATGGTGGTTTCTGGGATGATGTCATTGTTAACTTATAGGCGACCAAAAACTGGCGGGAAAAAACTCTAGAACGTGCTCGACTTGGCATAACGACACATTTAAGTGCAATGACAATGGCAACTGGACAGCTGATCTCAGACTTAAAACCGACACGTTCGATTAATGGTAAGTGGACATATAATAGCATATATATTTTAGTTAAAATTATAGTATATTGTTCTAGGCTGGAGATTACTACATTTTCGCATTTCGCTTCGCAAATTTCTGAATTTTGTTAATATTTCCTTCATCACCATCTTTATTTTGTTCCCTGTCATTTAATAAAATTTGAATTTTCGCTATTTTTAATTGGATAAATAACTAACTTGAATCTGATTCACTAAATTAAGTCTTCGAGCGTGAGGTAAACACCAATCTCATTGTGTTTAACCAGTTGTCGAATAACATAGCAAAAGTACAACAGTCGGACGCACTGATGCAATTCGACCTTCCATGATTGTCAACAGAGTACGACGGAAAGCTGATCAATGAGGATCAAACCGCAATGCATATATATGGAAAGCAAAATGGGATATGCGGCTCTCACCTCTAATAGTCTCGCATACATTGTACTGTAAATATCGGCTGTACAATATTTATGCTGTCACGAACATTAACTTTTTGCAGCATTCGCGAAACATATATATAGGTAGTACAATTAAAGAATCAATGATTGCGCGGGAGAAGGTACCAATTATTTAAATCAAGTTTTCGACTTTGAAGTCAACACCAATCCCATTTTAATAACTAGTCGTAGATCAACATAGCAAAACTTCCGTCTGTCGCATGCACTTAAATATTTCAACCTTCCATGATTATCATCAGAGTACGATGCAAATCTGACTAGTGAGGATCAAACCGCAGTGAATATACATGGAAATCAAATTTAGATATGCGGCTCTCACCTCTAGCAGTCTCGCATACATTGAACTTGACTAGAAATGTCGGCTGCACAATTTATAGTTAAAACAACTAAACAGTCAACGATTGCTCGGGTGTTGGGAACACTACTCTAAATCAAGTTTGCGAGCTTGAAGTTAACACCAATCCCATTGTAATTTTGTTTTCCATATATATACACACCATCAGATTTTATCTGTTGCGTTATGTGGCTGTTATTGAATCTATTGGCATCGTCTGTTGCTAATAATGCACCCATGTCTTACGTTTTGTCCACACATGAATGCATAATAACCTTATACGTACATAAATTATGATATGAGCTAAGTTTATTGAGGGCTACATACAGTTATAGGGCATTTTGGCCCAATTATCGCGTCCAGTCTACTGGGCACCTTACTCATCAGGTAAAGCAACTTATAGCCGACGATGCGCTAGAGGCGGAAAGTTTTTCTCCGATGCTAAAGTGATGTTTCTGTAACTCGACTTTTTCTTAGCAGTCAGTTATGTTGTTTAATACTGTTTGTTGCGGAGAGCTAATATATATATGCAAGTATGTATTAGGTGTTGCGATTTGGAAACTATAGTGTTAGTACCATGTACCTTTTCGGTACAATGATGTTGGTATCGGTCACTAACACAATAGCCATAGTGTTAGTATCCTTTATATATTATATAGTGTGAGATTGGTGGAGATACATTGTCTGTGGGAGCTTTATGTGATGTAGCTTCACTATTGCGGGTTTACACATTCGTCTATGAGATTTTACCGTCCTATTATCCCACATTCATCACTTAAATATATAGTGGTTAAAGGGCGTAATACCGGCTCCTACTGATGAGTCGCCAGTAAGCACGAAACGAATGTGCGTCAGATTATACTTTCCGTTCATGCTGCCTTTGGTTTATCCTTCTGGTCACAACTGAACTAATTTGTTACTAGGTTCGCAACACCTAATACATAATAGCCATGTTGTTTACAATCTGGAGCAAAACTACAACGTTGCTGGTACGACTAAGTAGGGCTGATTGTCCATTGGGCCTGAAATTCCTTTAAATCTGGATTATATATCAGCATTCAATGAATTTAGAATAATTATAATAAATAATTTAATGTAGTATGCCAAAATGATTCCATTTTTCACAATCAGCTAAGAATTTTTTAGAACGGACGCCGATTTTTATGAACCAATAAAAATAAGAATTTTTTGCTAAGTTATTTTTAGTTAATCTTATGTATCCTGTAAATCTCCATGTTTTCCACATAAGCAGTTTTTCTATTTGAGTAGCGTTCTGTATTTAATTTGGGTCTCCTTAGTATGCTATATTTTGGTTTTGCTGAAGGTGCCCTTGTGGTTCTTTCCTTAAAATTATACCCATTGCTTCATTTGTTTGCCAGAAAATTGACTTGCGAAAGTGACCTATGCCATTTGATCCTATCTAGTTAGGTATTCTTCATGCTCTGATGAGGACCAAGAAGTGCTTTGATATTTTTATGCATTCGGTGGAACTTTTTCTGACTGTCAAAATTTGAAGATCTTAGTTTTTATTATTGAGATTTGGATTGGATTTGCAAACTCACTACACCATGATTGCAAAAATCTGGGTAAAAGGAATAATAAACGGTCCTAGAAACATCTATCGAACCAATTTCGTTGTCGATTTTTTCTAGTCCAAAAAAGCTTGAATTCTAATAAATTTATTGTTCCTGTAAGTGCATACAAAATTTTAAATCGCTACGATGTCGTTATCAAAATATTAAGAAAAACTGAATTTGTTGAAACTCCGAGATGCAGCTCTCGCCCATAGTAGTTTGATTGTGTTATACGGCTGTTTAAAATGAGATTGATAATGTTTACAAGTTAGATCTATATAATTGTTTCAACTCCCCGCGTGTAATAAATCATTTTTCAACCAAATAACTTATAGTAATGTGGCAAAAGCTAAAAAAGTTTATGATCATAACTGCGGTCTTTCCCGTAAAGTATAATCCGTGTGGAACTACTTTATAAAATCAAACGCATTGCGATTCGATTCTCATTCGTACGTTTTCCGCTGCGCTCAACTGATTACAAATAAATATCTAAATATGCTATTGTATGTATTTTACGCTAGTTTTTCTGTTATGCGACTGTGTGAATGCGATTGATGCTTATAGTCAGTCTACAAACATGTTTTAAATATTTTTTTGCACATCCTGCTTAAACAATGATTTGTTGAGCAGTTTAAATAGCTGACGTGTACATCTTTTCAGTGACATAGTGAATCAAGTACAGCCGCTATTACTAACCACCATTAAAGAGTTTCCTATTGAGAACTAAACCACCGTCTTATAGCTACGTAGTTTTTCTAAATAAAATTTTAAATATGCGTCATTTGAACAATCGTTATATCTAACTATTTACATCATAAATTGCCGCGTACGAAACTGGTCTATTAAATGTATTGCCAGTTCTGTACTACACGATTCTTCATTTGTGCGATATATATATATATATGCCATATATATATATATATATATATAGTGGGATTGGTGATTTATATCAAACTCACAGCCGTGATTAAAATATATGACGTCACCGCTCGCGCAATCAATGATCGTTCAATCTCTATACTCGTTTGGCTTGGTAAGTAACTTGCTTTATTTCAATTGCAGTATAAATAATACATACATTCATAAGCGGAGATCTAGATCTCCAATATAGTTGGTTCCAGGTGAGCCCATGACAGTAGGCAGAATTAATCAGGCCTTTCCACTGAATCCTGCTGGCCTCTAGACTCCAACATACTTTCGCCCATTCAATTATCTCTTGGTAAGTGAAAGTATGGTCTTCCGTGTTCAAGTGGCCGATACCGCGAATAATAGCATCCGGCCAAGAAATGGCTGGCCCAACCCTCCGGCAAATCGAGCCAGCCGCCAGAATTACTTCGTTGGCCTAGTGATCAGGAAGGGAAATTCGCCTCCTCAAACAGTGACAAGACCGACGAAAACGACGTTCCATAACAAGGTTGGTGATAGAACGTCAAAGAGCGACCGTAAAGAACTGGTCGGTTCTTAATTATTGCTTTTGACAAATGCCTCCAGGCTTGTAGCTGACAATAACCTAAACTAATCGGAAAGGATTCGTTGATTAAAAAAACTGTTCAGGCGCTGGTAGTTATAGTGTGCCCTCTTCCAAATTTCCACAGAATGAGGCTAGACCCAGAGTTTGCTTGACTTGAAGACCTTGAACTTTGTATGATTCCAAAGTTGTTTGCACAATTTTTCGACGGCACCTGCTGCAAGGCTAATACGTTTGGAAATTTGGTATCAACCGATCCACATTATGCTACCAGCTATCCTAGATAAGCGAAATTCTTGACAACTGGCAATGTGGCGCTTTTAGCACTAACTGAGGCTTCAGATCAAAATTCGTTATAACGAAAGATTTTTATGCATTTAGCTTCAATTTGTAACGTATGGACAAGTAATGGCTCTCGGTAATTTATCATCTGTTTCTGCGATCCGAATTGTATTGCCATTTTATGCTCAATAAATACAAGATCGCCAGCATTACCAAATAAGTTGAAAGCAATAACTCGTATTTGTGGAACGCTGGAGCCAGTCGCGAAAAAATTGGTTTCTTACAATTAGACATGGTACTGTGCTTCCATCTTCTACTGGCAAATTCATGTTTGGATTCAAACTGATAATTATTTGTAAGTAATTATAATAGCAGCCGTTACATTAGGAAAGTGGTTAAATTCGATTGACTTCAGTGTGGCAGGCCGCTGTCTCGAACTTATTGGCAGTTTCTGCTATTTCTAAACATTCCTTCAATAAGGAGATGAGTTTGCCTCGTAAATCCTATACGCAACGCTTGTATTCTTTCTATTCTCCTTGTAAACCTATTAACCGGCACTTTACATTGACAGCACCAGAGATGTTTTAAATGTTTATTTAATTGAGCTTTTTTTTAAATTTGAAGTAAAAGTTCGTATTTCATCACTATCATCTTCCATACATGTTATACTTGAATTTTGCCGTCACAGAAAACTTCGATGAACGCTTTGACTATCGGAGCATGGATGCATCTTTAGCTACCATCAACATGAATGCGCCCTATCTTATGCAGAATATTCGTCTTCTTCGGCAACTAGATGCAGTTCCCGAAGAGCCCGAGGATTATGTTAACGGTGAATACGCTGGTAAGTCTGTGCAAAGTTAACTACCTATTTGAATGTTGCTATGGTGGAATAACATTTGCCTACTCTTGGCCAGCTATTTAGGTTCCCTTTTCACTGTTTTACTAGATTTATGTTTTGCTGGGTACGTTTAGACGCTAAAATAGGTGTATTTCAGAACATGGAACTGACTAGTATATATCGCCGTTTTTTTACCATGAGTTTACATCAGATCTACCTTCAAAAGGTGTGATTTCATAGATGCGAGTGTTTTATGCTTATCGGAAACTCTTGATTAAAATCCGACACGAAGTTTAAAATCTGTATCTTGTTTTTCTTAATAATGACTACGAGTCAACGAATTTAAACAGGAGAAAATTGCAATCTCCTTGTTACATGCTGTTTTTATCAGTCGGAAAATCGGGAAATTACATTCTTAAGTAATAACAACCAATCGCTAAGAGCAGCCCTTCAAAGATCATTAACTATAAATGTAGGCCAGCCTAAGTAGGCAGTATCATTTAAACACAAATTAATAAGAAATGTATTCTGTCCTAGCTGATCAACGATAGATTGAAGCTTCTGCCGCTTCAGAATATTTCATAGTTACACGAAATCATTTGTTAAACATTTGTGGCGACAATAGCAGCATTTGTTAGCAGAGGTCGAGTATTAATTAGTATTGGTAGTAGTATCAGTTGTTGTTGTTGTAGTAGTACATGAAGCAACAGCAGTAGTGGATATAGTAATAATAGTAGTATTAGTGGTAGTAGTGGTAGTAATAGTAGTAGTATCATTAACAGAAGCAATAGATGTAGTAGTATAAGTATTAGTATTAGCAGTGGTGTTTTTATCAGTAGTAGTTTCTGTTGTAGTTGTGTTACCGTAATCAATCATGTTTTTTATACTTTGTTATCAAACATTTATTTACTGGTATTTTCATATTCAAAGCATATATTGGTGTAACGTATCATTATTGCATTAATTGACTGCTTTATTTTTAAAAATATGAAAGACGACTATCACGTGTCTGAGTCAAATCGTGTCAAACGCACAGAATCCCTGAAACAGGCTGCAGAATCCCTGACTTCTGCTTTTCTTGGTCTTATGGAATCGGCCATTCCTGCTGAGAATGAAATGCCAGGCATGGAACATACAAGAAGTTTAGGCAATAAGGTAAGCATAGGTTAAATTTAAACACTAGCTCCTATCTATAATTAGATAGAATTGTTATGTTTTTTCATTCACATCGAAGTCACATTTTGGCGGATATTGACAATTGTTGTGCATAAAATTACGCATGAATGCTCAAATCAAATTTTTTAAACTGTAATTAGGCTTCACCCACATCGTCTCTATTAATTTTTGTGGGGACATACAAGGAAACTTGAATTTGCGCTTAAAGACAAGTTGCGGTATTCAATTGTGTATTAGGTGTTGCGCACCTAGTAACAAATTAGCTCAATTATGACCAGAAAGATAATCCAAAGACAGCATGAACGTAAAGTATAATCCCGTGCATATTCGTTTCGTGCTTACTGGCGACTCATCAGTAGGAGCCATTTATGCACTATATATTTGGGTGAGGAATATGGGAAATAGGAAGAAACAATCTCCTATACGAATTTGTATATCTGCAGAAGTGAAGCTAACATCATATAAATTCTCGACAATGCGACTTCAACGCATAATCACTCTATACAATATGTATACAGAGTCTGTTAAGGATACCAACACTATGACTATTGTGTCAGTACCCGATACCAACATTATTGTACCGTAAAGATACATGTAACCAACATTATGGTTGCCCAGTCAGTACATAGTATCAACACAATGGATTAGAATGTATGCAATAGTTCAACGAAATTGAGAATTACAACTATTTATGAACACCTGTTACTCCCGTAAATCCATACACTCTGGCCTTCATCGATATAAGTTATCACATTTCTTGGAAATCATGACAACATGCAATTAAATATGTAACAGTTAGATAATGTTTTTGGCGGTTAACAAATATATATTCAATTTTGTATAAGGTGTTGCGCACCTTGTACCAAATTTGTTCAAATATGTTAATAAGTAGGAACCACATTCCTCACTCAAATATATAGTGGGTAAAAGGAGTTATTCCAGTACCAACACTGTGGCTTCCGAATCGGTAAATGGTCACAACACAATGGATTTCAATGTATGCTATAGTTCACCAAAATTGAGAATTACAATAATTTCCGAACACCTATTACTCTAGCAAATCCATGTTTTGGTATTGCCTGTTCATCTGATCCAAATTTTACTTATCACACAATTTTGCATGACATTCGCCGATGAAATTGCCAGTTTAAAAAAGTCCAATTTGATCTTATGTGTTGATGCGTGTTTGTTAAAGGTAATGATTAGGGCGACACCACTTTCATTTTCAAGTTAACGTAGCCAAACAACCTTCCTACGGAAAAATCGCTCGTTAGACGATCTGACGCCAAGAAGCTAACACTTTTTTCATATGAAGAATTAAATGCCGTTTAGAATTAAAGCTAACAAATATTCACGCCAAGTTTCGGAAGTAGAAAAGCGCTGACGATTTCAATAAATATTCGTTTGTTGAAGGAGGTTTTTAATTTACGGATCAGTTGAACACGCCGCGCCATATCGTTACAACCCAAGGAATAGCTGAATGGGTGAAAATCTGTGGATGTTTATCGGCAAAATGTGTCCACTGGGGAGGCCTGGTTATTATGCCTTATTGGCATAAGCTCCGGCATCGCCCGTCATTTTTTACTAAACACCAAATACAAGGTCCTATAGTCAAACACTTTCTGGTATGCTTTATGCGTCAAAGACTGAGGAAATAGCCTCATATAGTTATCAGCACTTGGAAAACCTTTTAAGTTTATTTATTCGCTCGGTTTCGTTTTGGTCCTCACCAGCTAAGCGTAAAGTGGCGTTGCTCAAGAGAAAAATTTGCGGGCGTGCCAGTTCTATTTGGCTGTTTTTTTAAATGTACTATGACCTTAAATCTTTGTTTTGGAAAATAGATTGCGCTGGTTGAGACATTGTTGGAGAAGACAACTATTACATCCTGCTCGCAACGCTACCAAGGCCACTCTGGTGGAAAGTTGTTTTCGCAGTAGTAGTGGACCAATTATCCTTTGACTGGATCCTATTCATCGTGATTTCTGTCATTTGATCACGCCGCACACTTTGATCACTAATCATGAAACACTTGAATGGGCGAAAATATATGAGTCTTGTGGCAAACAGTGCACCGCAAAGAGGTCTAGATAAATTTTCCTTCTTGGCATAGGCTCCTCTGGATCCGACTGTGAGGAGGATCTAAATCTCCAGTTTTTTGTGTGTATGCTTAAATATATTAGCTAACATGCCAAGGCTTATTGAATAATATACTTTTAAATTAATAATTTGTCATTTATATATATATATATATATATATATATATATATATATATATATATATATATAAGTAAAGGAAAATTATTAGTATAAAAGCATATTCCTCAATAAGCCTTTGCGTGTTAGCTAATATATTTAAAGGAACGGTTCTTGTATTTGATAAAATTTATTCTTATATTTGCACATTGAAGGGATATCAATGAATATTAGTTTTTCGAATTTATTTTTATTAACTCAAATTTGTGCATTTTTCCTTTGCTTAAATTTTTATTCCCCAAAATCACAGTTTGACATGGATCGTTTGCTGGAAGCAGCACGCGTAGTTGGTGAGCAAAGCACTCAAATGCTATTACTGATCACCAAACCTGACGTGCCTGCCATGGCTGCGGATCAACTGTCATTCGACAATGTCGATATATCTGACGGCTTTTGGTTTTTGGATCATACCAAAGTTAGTTTATTTAATAGTATGATTTATTTTTTGCAATTGTCACGTATTAACAATAGTGGTAGCAGTAGAAGTTGCAGTAAATATTCACTCATGTGTTCAATAACTTATTTGGCCTTACTCTGAAGCGTTTCGTAAGCTTTCCGGTTTAAGTGAATAAATTTTCTATTCAGTAAGTTATTTAAATTTCATGCAAATGTTTATACTTGTATGAGGCCCAATACACTTACTTATAATTAATTTTTTTATGAAGAAACTATTGAATAAAGTGTTCACTGACTAAGTCGGCCGATTTTTCCATAATAAATTGTCTCTCGCTTATTCAATTATGCCTTTCCTAAAAAATTAATTTTTTATATAAGTTTTTATGTGATTACCCACGTGTACGGAAGACGTGGAGCCAATTTTTTTTACCTTCTAAGGAAAATCGGTCTTAGACACAAACGAAGTAAATATGCGTAAACAGCTATCAGTAATTTGCAGGAAGAATTTCGCGATGCTATCCGTTAGTCGTTCGACATGGAAAGGTGATAACTTTAACAACATAACAACTTGTTTAGTGTAAACCTTTTGTACAGGTGGATCGGTCAGCTCAGTATCTCGTTTGGGAGGCAATTACTAAATGTTAATTCCAGGCAGTAATAAAATAGAATTAATGGGCACTGTAATCTGCTCGGCAGTTGTGATAACATTCTTCTATGAATCAGAAGTTATAGTCTTTAACTTAACAAAAATTGCTATTGTAATGCGAAGGAGGGGGAATTCCTTATTTGCACAGATAGACGGAGTTATTGAAGAACCAAACTAACAGATGCAAAGTATACTTAAAGATAACTTTATTGCTAGAACAGATTAAAGGCCGCTGTGACTGGCTGGGTTACGAAATAGCTAATGAGGCAACAGAGGAGTTGGCAACTAGTCTGCAAGAAATAACTGGAAAAGGGTTGGGTTATTTCCTACAGGGTCTACATGAGAAAGATTGATGTTGAAGTATTTCGTAACAGCTCACCAAAATGATTTTATCTAAATTGAAAAGAAATTCGATAGGTTGTGGCTTGCATGCAAATAGCTTGATTGCGTACATATATCTTCCGTATCTTCGCCAGCTACAGTGGAAATTTAGAACGGATTATCGACTGAAGGAAAAACAATTCTTGAGCCTGTGTTCCTAAAATTTTCAGCAACTGCTACCAGGTGTCAGCTTATTTATCGTTTATCTCATCTGTCACTCTATTGCCTTAGTTAGAAATCAGCTGATTCGCCTATGGGTCGGAGGACGCTCATGTCACTCTGAATAAGTAATGTCGACTGAGAAATGCGACATCAATTCTTTTTTATTATTACATGCCCACTTGCCAATTTTGTCTTAAATGTGACGATTATCAATTTATTGATAGATATCACATGATAAGTTACAATGGTGACTACTGAAAACAATGACCATCTGTGTATACTTGTTCTTATGCCTTAATATACTGAATTCGTCAATGTGTTATTGTAATAAAAGTAATCATTAGCCAGGTAAGTTTCCCATAG
Source organism: Eudiplozoon nipponicum (assembly GCA_029291075.1). Taxonomy (NCBI): domain Eukaryota; kingdom Metazoa; phylum Platyhelminthes; class Monogenea; order Mazocraeidea; family Diplozoidae; genus Eudiplozoon; species Eudiplozoon nipponicum. The sequence continues at coordinate 4,563 of JAQBSW010012287.1, read as the reverse complement.
AGCACAGTTCTCGCATCCACTTTTTCAATCAATTTATATTTCTTTTTGAAGGAGGTGTGCAGTGCACTAAAAGCGTTGGTCGAGAAAGCACATGACGGAGCAGCTTGCCTGCATGACAACGCGGAGAGTCATGCCAGAGCAGCGGAAGAAGCTATTGCCCAAGGTCAAATAGGCGATTCTGAGTTATTGACGCGTTCTGCCGCTGTGATGTCCGAGTATCGGCAACGACTTTTGTACTGGGCTAAACAGTCTGGTGTTGCTGCCAGTCGGCTGTTTGTCTGCGCTCAGCTAGTTTTGCCAACCATCCATCAGCCTGCATCGCAACATCAATTAAGAGAAACTATCATTCAGGTAAGTTTTAAAGGTGTATATTTTATATTAGCAATAAGTACATAATGGTGTTGCTAACCTTGTTGGTTCATACGTGATATCAATCTACCTTGGCTTGTTTGTATTTATGTTTTTTTAACTACAATGTAATAAGTATGTAGGCCATATACTCTCATGCCTAGCCGTAAAATTTGAATCTGTCGCATGAATAGAGAAATTGGCATATGTTAACTGAAGTTCACTTGGATGGATGTACGCTAAATTTTATTTACTTACACCAGTTAATATTTACAGGCACATGCGCACATATTTTACGCAAGCTTATCTAGGGAAACGGCAGTCATTTTTATTAAGACAATAAGTTTACAGTATAAATGAGCTAGATTAAACAAAATTTATCATTTCCTTTATTAATTGTTGATGTTTGGTGGTATGAGTTTTCAAAAGAATAAGAAACTAAAATTAACATAAATATTCTTCGAATAAAAAAAATTCTGGCATCAACAAAATCACCGCTGTTAGAAAAAGCAGGAACCGGTCAATTGTTAAACATTCGTTTGCGCGGCAAAATGTTTATATTCAATATGAACGGGAATCAGAACTCGGCTTGGTTGGATTCATTAAAACCATGGCTATAGCCGCAAAACGCAAGGTATTCCATTGGTTTACTCAAAGGCCACTGTAAGTGGAATGACGATAATGTTGCTCGGGCAATAACAATGAGGTAGTATAGCCCGCCTCATTCAAAATTACTTTCACTGGAGCTTAAATATAATATTGGAGAAAATGAAGACAGACGTCGGCAGAATCGACTCGATCAGTAATATGCCTTTGGTACTGATAGGGTTTAAAAACTCCACCCCAAATGCTAGTAGTTAATAAGAACTTCTCTTTTGATATGAGCCTTCGGTATAATTTTTAAAAATCTCTGCTCATGAAGAAGTGCTTGATTTTTCATTCACTATTCGTCATTTCATTGTATGTTACACGATTTAAAATAAGTTTTCAATGAACGATTAAATTTTATGAGTATCTGATACTTTTCTCATCACAAAATATGAGTCATTAGCCATTCATTCTAATATACCATTACTTTATCTATTTCTTTTTACAAAATTTTGTCAAGAACTCGTTTCGCTAAAGCGGTGAAGGTCGCAAAATCACCCATTAGTGCTCATTTTGTAGCTTCGTAGGAAAGCAGTTTTGACAAAGGTGTAACTTTAGTAAAAGCAATTACTTCTGATTTAGTTTTGCACAAGCACATCGTTTATAAAAGTTTGTTTTTAAGAGGCATCCATATTTCGCTAATGCGTTATAGCTCTGTCCGAGAAGATATTCCATTAATATCGTATTGGTGTGAACTCACTGGAAAAAATCTGTATAGTTTGCATTACGCTAAAATCGTTTTAGATTATTCTACCGGATATCTATTTTTTTCAAACAAAAAAAATTTCTTTTTACTCAGAGCAATTATAGGTATGCTTTTTACATTATGTAAAGTACTCAACATGAAATCGAAATTCAGATTCTTTGATTTCCGTTTCGCAGTCAGGAAATAATTAATTCCTATGCTATTTGATTAGATTTAAATGAATCTTTTCCTGAATCTAGTGTTGAATGCCTTCATGTTGCACAGGAAGTATCACCAGAAAAATATAAATATCCTTTCTGACGGACAGTAGGACTTAGTCAGGTCTATCTACAGCTTTATTAGGCATCTGATAGGTGCTAAGAATTTCATTGGTGTCGAAGTAAGAATTGATTTCATTGCTTGAAATAACCTTCGAAGACAGCCTGAATTTGAAACCTACAGAATGACACGTTTGATGTGCCATATTAGGCAATAGCTAATGTCGTCGTGAGCTAACTGAAGGACAAAGCGTTGCTGGCAAAGGATCCATTTGGATGGCAAACAGTACCTGATGTGCCTCTCTGTTCCACTGGTAGAAACTGTTTAAAGCACTGCTCATGTGCACGAGCTCTAAGTAAAGTAATGAGCACAATGACTTCCGACGCTACCTCTTTTGTATTTGAGCAATACATTCGTCACTTTACAAGCGGGGGAATTCTAAATGTATATTCTGGTTATCGCATGAGTAATCTGGTGTTTCATATAGCTGACATACAACTAAAACTGAATTCTCACAGCATTGGCCGGCGTGCAGACTAAAAATGTTCGCCCTATCCGCTGAGCCATGTAGCATAGATCAGCGAAACAAGCTTCTGCAGAGATTTTTGAAGATTAATCGACAGTTTCATTAAGAGGTCGGTTATTGTCTCATGGACCTCTCTTGTAAAAAGCCTTTCTCACATGTACGAGTTGAAAGTACAAATAGGTGGAAGGTGACGAGACAATATCTCTGTTGTGTAGAACAGAACGCGTGGCCTACTCCCTAAGATAGTTTATTCGTTGGCTCGTTAAATTTTTTCTCTTTCCTTTCGAGCTAATCAGTTTTTATTTCTGGCGAATCGCAAAAGAGCGTTATCCACATTGCTTGTCTCCCGAAGACCAGAATTGCTTTGAGCACTCGACGCTCTGTGTCATTTGTAACTAGTCGACGAGATAGGGCAATTCTTTTTCCGTTTTAATGCGAGATTCATCCAGCCAGGTATAGTGATGCTTTTCGTCTATCCATTATTGCAACAAAAGCCTTATTCAATTGGGGAATTATTAACTCTTGTATGACTTACGCTAGGTTTCGCGTAAGCAACCTGGTTATCGGTGTCCTAAGCGTGTATTCAAAGAGTGATCTTTTTAGAGAAAACTAACAAATTTCACTCCTGGTCTTGAGCGACCTTCGAACATCTTTTTGTTTGCAAGTGGTTTCAACGCCGAACTATCGTAAGACTGTGTGAATTTAATCTTTCGGAAGACTTTCTCTGCCTGGAATAACTGTTACGATGGTACCAAGCATAACAGTCTTGCCCTTACCGTTAACATAGTCGTTGTAAACTCAGCATTTCAGCATCGCAAGCGACATCGGCCAGCAAGGCGTTGCAATGTAACCCATGCACACTGGATACTGGTATTTTAATCTTACTGACCGCATTCTCGTAAGAAGACGATAGTTATATTAATCAAGGTTCCGATCTTGATATTAGCATCTGTCCCATTATGTACGTACATTTGTCAGTATAAACTTAGTATTGTAGAGTGTAGAAAAGGCAATTCATCCAGTAGAACGGTTTCATCCTTATGGATAACTCATCACGAACTCATCCGAATCTTATTTATCACGAACTATCCAGGATTTTCCGCAGACGGGTCTCGAAACTAGGCACCTGCTGCGGGGTTGCTCAGTGGATAGAACAAAAGATTCCGAAGCAGACGTGCTCAGGTTCGAGTCCTGTCCGCGGCAAATTATCGGTAGAACTTGATGAGTTCCCGATAAGGACGAAACCGGGCTACTGGATGAATCGCCTTTTCTACACTACAACAATTGGTTTAAATCCACAAATACATGTACGTAATGGGTCAGGTGGTTATGTCTAGATGACTACCCTGATTAAAGTAATTTTTATCACTACTCGCGAAACTATTTTTCGGTCAGACGATAGTAATCTTCTGTTCTGGACGGGAGAGCGTATCATGTGTGTTCTACTGATTCAGTTATTGCGTCTGACCGCAATTGTCCTATTGAAATTCCTCTTCGTGCGGCCGCCCGTATTCAGTGCGAATATCCTTTCACTGAAAAGGATTTAAGTTGTGAAACATTCCGCCATTAACACTTATACTACTGCTGAGCCACCTGAGACCACAGTCCAAAGCGCACCAAATAGTACCTTCAGCGCTGGGCAAGTGTTCGCTTGTCCTCCTATATTTATGCCTGGATCAGTACAAACTGATAAATCCGGCCCAAACAATCGATATTGCGCTGCTATGGTGCTCATCCATAAAACGTACACTAGCATCCCTGCAAACGACCGTGGCATCACTTATGGATTAGGTGTTGCGCACCTAGTAACAAATTAGTTTATTAGTGACCAGAAGGATAAACCAAAGAAAGCATGAACGGAAGTATAATCTCGTGCACATTCGTTTCGTGCCTACTGGCGACATTAGAAACCGGTATTACGCCCTTTACCCACTATATATTTTGGTAAGGAATGTGGGAAATAGGACGAAACAATCTCCTATACGAATGTGTAAACCTGCAGTAGTGAAGCTAACATCATATAAAATCTACGACAATGCGACTTCAACGCGAACTCACTTTATCTAATATATATATA
>JAQBSW010012286.1:0-17258 GCA_029291075.1 Eudiplozoon nipponicum | reverse complement strand
AGGATAAGCCGGCTCCGTGTGACATTTCATGGAGTTTCTTGGGAATTTGGTACAAGTGTCCCCTCAGCACTCGGCTTTTTGATCGAGGACGCACCTCTAGCCTTTGCACATCCAAGCGCAGTCTGCAAGGCAACAGTAAGTTGTATGGTTGCCGGTGGCTGTTGAGAGCTCATTCGCCATTCGGAAGTACGGGATACTGTCCAGCGTTGCATATATATGGAGCAAAATTAGATATGCGGCTCTCACCTCTAGTAGTCTTGCATACATTGTACATGACTGGAAATGTCAGCTGCACAATTTGTATACAGTCAAGAACATTGCTTCTTTGTATTCGCCATATATACCTATATATATATATATATATATATATATATATATATATAATACGATTAAACAATAATTGATTGCACTTGGGTAGGTAGTAACAATTCTTTAAATCACCAATCCCATTGTATTTAACCAGTCGTCGAACAACATAACAAAATTATAACTGCCATTTCATAAATTCACACGACAGACCTGTTTTTACACGTACTATTCTAAATGAAGTAATTAAGAGTGGCATCCCGGTGGGGAGGGGCATGATACTGTGAATACAGAAAATAATTGAGAGTTAGAAAATTTAAATTAGAAACGAGTGTTTTAACAGGGTAGATAGTAAAAATAAAATAAAATAGTTTTAAACGAAATTGAAAATTTCCTGATAAAGAAAGATACAAAAATTCGGTTCATGCTTACTGGCGTCCTATTTTCCCTCATTCCTCGCCTAAATATATAATGTATAATGGGTGTAATACCGGCTCCTACTGATGAGCCGCCAGTAAGCACTAAACGAATGTGCACGCGATTATACTTTCCGTTCATGCTGTCTTTGGTTTATCCTTCGGGTCATAATTAAACTAATTTTTTACTAGATGCGCAACACCTAATACATAATTGCATATATATTAGATCTCCGCAACAAACAGTATGTAACGTGTATAATCACGTACAGGTAAAGGTATCAATGTTGATGAAGACATTGTTGGTATATTGAAGCATAATTTTGTACCTCAAGTATGCTTAGAAAACGCAATTAAATGGTTAATTTTCCCGCTAATTTCACCCTGATTGAAAGTCTGTATTTTTTGCAGAAAAACATAAAACAAATAGAGATATAAGCTACAATGGCTTGTGTAGATGATACAACTACATACCAGGAGAAAATTACGGTAGATATGAAAATGTACACAAATAAAATTTATGTTCAATTGATGGAAGTATTTCTATTGATTTCTTTCAGCTTCGAAGAGATCATTGAATAACTAACAGCTTCACAAATTAGTAATTCTCTGTAGCCTGTCGCGTTAAACGAACATTAAAATCTATCTGGTGCAAGTATGCTTTTTGACATGTTTTTATTTATTATTGCGGATGCACTGTTTCCTTTGCCCACTGTGTTTAACCTAAAATGATTTTGAATAGTTATCGGCCAATTGTCCCATCCCTCCAAGCACTAAGCGCTTATCGAATTTTTAAAAGTATACAGTACCAGACTGGCCATTTTAAGAGAGATCGCTTTTTAATTGACGTTCAACAGATGTTTTATCGAGAAGTGAACATAATCAGTGAAATAGGTATCCGCGTCGTTACTGAATCTTTAACTATTTCGGACGGCACACTCTATTGAAATTGAAAACTATAATAGATGATAAAAGATATACTATATAAAGAAACATGGGTTTCAATGAAGATGCGATACTGTGAAAAATTTACCTTTTTAGTTGTGTTGGATAATGATAGTTTTATATCAATTTATTTTTGAATATACCAAACAATTTTCTATTTACATTAATAATATTTAAAAAGGCTCAACTAAATATACACACAACAGAGAAGGATATCAAAAATATAAAAACATAGCTAAGGTTGTAGAAACATTATGTTTAGAACTGCATAAATATTTGGCATTCGTCATAAGCAGCATAACGGGAACTACTATGAGTGCGAGCCTCAGATTAACGGTCTGATTTTAGTAAGTCGGTCACAATTAACTTGAAAGCAATTAATCACGTGTCAATAAAAAGCACCAACATTAAAAACTTGGAAGCATCTGGCTAGACCATTTACGAAAAAATACTACAATTTTAGTTAATTTAATTAACATTACTTTTTAAAAATAAGGCAACATTAATCAATTTAGGATTGCTCTATATAGTTACCAGTTTTATTGGTCTCTAACGCAGATGATTGATGAATTAGTTGAGAGATAACTGAAAAACGGTTAAAATGAACGCACATAAATGAAACAAAAAATAAAATAAGAAATATAAAACGAAACAAAATGCAGTTTTACCATCTGTTAGTGAACGATTTCGCAACTCCGGTTGCTTATCTTGCCTTGGGGGTAATGGCGGCGGGACAGAACTCTTGTCCAAATTTATTGCATGCTGGCCCGCAGATACAGACTGGCCTGAGTTTTGCGAATCAAAAACGCTAGCAGAATGGCCTTGAAGGGATTGGTGCTGTCTGGACAACGGCGGGGGTGGCAATGGAGGTACAGCGCTTGACCACGATGTAACAGCACCAGGTGCGGAGCTTAACGAACTGTTACCCACACTTGTACTGGTGGACCCACTGTCTAAGCAACTGGCACCAAAAATGATTGATTGAGCTGGTAAATAACTGTTGGTTGTAAGAAAGTTAAGTCAATAAACAAGTGTGCTAGCAACAAAATTAAATTTAAGTTCATTATAAGAGGCAAACGTATCAAAGAACTTACAATATTAAATAAATAAACATTCAACGGATTAGTGTCAGCGAAGCGTAGGAAGTTTAGGAAGTCTAGCGAGTATAACTCAGAACACAGCAAATAGGCCAACTGTTAAATGACATATTTTTGAAACACTTAACAGTTTTCCCATTCACATGCAATGAAACAAAATGTGTAGTGCGGCTGACGTATGCATGTCAGACTTAGGGTCTACTCGTTAGCCGCTATATTCGAAAAAGTAATTCAATTAGGCATTTCTCGAATATTTAAGGCTCGTGAACGCAGTCTTAATAATTGTCACCATGCGCTGAACCAAACACTGTTCAATTGAGTAAATGATACTAATTCAGCGAATTGTGCATAAAGTTCTAATCGAGATCGTGTCAAAAATGTGTGGCAGACATTTGAATCTAAAAAATGTATAGGAAACTATTAGTCACGAGAACTGAAACTACGATTTGTGGGACATTGTCGTTTTACTATCGTTAGTTAGTTTGTGGCCGTGCTCAGACGAAGGTATGTGTAAATGACGCTTAGTTTTCTTTTATTGTGCAGATAGTCAAAATATGTTATTTGTTTTTTTAAAATTTGAAGTCATCATACTTGGCTTAAATAACCGTTATCACCACTCGCAATGTCAATTATGACGAAATTTGGCAAAAGTTTTACGATAAATTCGCGCTGATAAAATGTAGGATAGATTAATTACCTGATCTTTGTTGTACCCAACGTAGTGTTTGTATCTACTGTCTTCAATTTGACTCAGAATATTTTGAATTCCGATTTCAGAAGCCTGTTTTCAAAGGAGAGCACATCCTACAAGCAATTCGACAATGAAAAAATCAAATTGGTCGTGGGATGTGAATTCGGTTGAAAAAAGCTTCCGAAATCGGAAGGCGAAATTTTATTAGTCAAATTGGAGACAGTGGATGCAAGCACCTTGCTGGGCACAACAAGGAGCAGGCAATCTAATAATTCTTTAGTGTTTGCTTTATCCAAACGTGCAAAACGTAGAACTATACACCTGTTGGTTTGCAATCATTTTAATTTATCTAATAATGCAACTAAGCGAGAACGATACTGACTTAACTTAATATATATTTTTTAGCTTCCTTCGCCATGATTACGCACTGGTTACTTACCCACAGGTACTACCAGAGCCACCAACGATCGTAGACGCAGAAGTAAGGCTTTCAGCATCACCTGGAGTAGCAGAAGATACTGTACAACTGCCGCCTTCTGCACTGTCGCCACCGACACGACCGCTTTCAGATGCGGTACCAGCACCACCGCATATAGTGCTGCTATAGCCAAGGCCACCATTGCCAAGATAGCCTATAAAACCGTGCGGCAATCCGGTTATGTCCATTTGTGTATCCACCGCGCTACTACTTGCCCCCATGAACTCAGACACCGTTGTTACACTGCAAATACCACGACGACCACCACCACCACCACCACCTAACAAGGGAAAATACAGGAAATGATCAAATAAAACAAAGAATAAATAAAAACTGCAAACGTGTAAACGCACATTAACAAACAGTGCAGCAAATGCACGCCAATACGAATCATGGTAAATCTTCTATCACCGCGAATAACGTTTAATCACACAGAGACAGATAGTGCGTCATTCTATACTACGTCGGAAAGGACGATATGTAGCGTCTTGTAACTAGTCTTTAAGCAGAAAGCAAACGAGACAGTTCTGTACTGAGCTTGTAAATGAACATTTTCGTAGTTGAAAAAAGTGTGAGTTAAATATAGTGGTGCGTGTGTATGTAAATGCGCGCGTATAAATCACTAATGAGTTCGGTTTCTGTAGCTGCACGGGCATTTTATGCTATCTATTTAGAAAGAAGAATCCGGCAATGTTAGGATTGTAAGTCAGTGTACTATTGAATTTGGGCTAGTTAAAGAATGCGGATAGAGTTGCAGGCCGATGCAATCTGTTAAAAATATGTACCAGTGAAATTAAATAATGCGCATTGACCTCAGAAACGTTCAGTAATAGTTATCAAATATGGAAGCAACGGTCATATCAGCGTACCTCTAAACATCAATGACATGCAAGTTATTAAACTACACAGCGTGAAAATTATACCAAGTAATTGGTTGATCAAGCCAACTGAATAAGTTCGTGGTGTACAAAATTAACTTGTATGCATTTATGCATTAGGCATAAAGGAGCTATGCGCAACATAGCTCATAAAGGACGTTGAGAACATGCCATACTCAACATGGAAACAGTTTGATCCTTTAGGTACGTGCATTTTATAATGCAGGCCTACTCACAAATAAGAAACAGAACTAAAAACCCAACCCACAATATCGTTGATTGATGTAGGGTCGCCCGTTTTACCGAGATTGAACCGGATCCTATTAATGAGTAATCAGGAAGCACAAAGCGCATTCATTAATGAAACTACACCTTTTTCTCTCCAAGGCTGACGTATTCTCTAAGTCTGATATTGACTAAATTGTTACTTGGCAAGTTATTGCTAATCGATTAAATGAAGCCGATATTCATAGCAATCATACTTAAAATAATCCTGCTTTGAATAGCAACCGGTCACTAGTAATCAGCAACGACAATGAGCTTTGATTAAGTGAAAAAGTTGTTATTGAGCAATTTTTGTACCACAACGCCACTAAAAAGATGACCACTGATGTCATTTCAACTACCTTAGTAATTTGAGCCAGTAGAATAGGTAATATCAGTCTACGTATTGAATGAACGGCTATCAAACTGATTCTTTAAATTTTGCAATGCTGAAAATATCGCAGATCAACGCAATGAATACAGTATTTGAAAATCCATCTGATCAAATTTCATAATGTATAACATTCAGTACCATATTAAAAATGGCATTCTCTTTGCCTTACCTGTTGCACCTCTAATTCTTCTGCTACCGTCAAAATTCATTCCGTTGTTAGGAAGGCTGCTTACATCTCCACTTGATGATGAGGTGTGGCATCCGGGAACGTTGCTCCCCATTCCAAAACCAACTGTTTGGGGAAAAGTGCCCTTATTATTTGTGAGACTCATGCCATCTACACCCGATGTTTTCAATTCACTTGAAAAATTATCGGTTACACAGGCAACGTTGATGTTCACATTTGCTAGTAAAATGATTGGTAATAAAAACGATTAGGACAAACTGAGAAAATATTAGTGCATAATTATTATAGAGAACGCATAATCTAAAAATCGTAACGAATATATTATTAAAAAATAACGAAAGTAGTCAATAAAATGCTAAAAGAACAACACAAACAAAGCATAAGATAGAAAGTACAATTATTATTGGGTATTTCCTAAGTTGGACTGCATCGGAAAAGAATCGAGATCAATACGATTTGATTCAGAGCCATATAGCTCAACCTATTTGTCACAAAATCTGCGCATTACATGAAATGATATTTTTACACGAACTAAGTTTGGATAGCTTTTGCTTTGCGAGCTTGAAGTAAACACCAATTCCATTGTATTTAACCAATCGTCGAACAACATAACGAAACTACCGCCAGTCGCAACGCACTGACGCGTTTCGACCTTCCATGATCATCATCAGAGTACGACTGCAAACTGACTAGCGAGGATCAAACCGCATTGTATATATATGAAGAGCAAAATTAGATAGCGTTTAATTCAAGCTCGCAAACTTGATTTAAAAATTGTTACCACCACCCGCGCAATCAATTATTGTTTAATATATATATATATATATATATATATATATATATATATATATATGTGTGTGTGTGGTGGCGAAAGCTACAAACAGCTAATGTTCGTGACTACATACAAATTGTGCAGCCGAAATTTCAAGTCAAGTACAATGTATGCAAGACTACTAGAAGTGAGAGCCGCATATTTAATTTTGCTTTCCATATATATGAAATGCAGTTTGATCCTCGCTCGTCAGTTTGCCGTCGTACTCTGATGATGATTATGGAAGGTCGAAACGCGTCAGTGCGTTGTGACTGGCGATAGTTTTGTTATGTTGTTCATCGACTGGTTAAATAAATTGGGATTGGTGTTTACTTCAAGCTCGCAAACTTGATTAAAAGAATCTATTTGTATCGCTTCCCATCTGAAATTCGGACAAGCGAGATCAGTCCTATTTTTATACGATAAGCAATGCAAATACGATATGACAATGTTGATTAAAGTGTTCTGGCTGAATACAATAATACATTATTGATATAAAATAAATTTTACATAAAATAGCATTTATGCATACGTCTAAGATACGTTGGCAGGATAAGATTACATATCTAATCAGAAAAATCTAAATCTAGCATAAGATGGCAAATGAAACACGATTACTAGATCGGGGTTGGCCCGTATGAAGTACACTTCATTAGTAGAAACAATTGATGCCGCCGGATATAGAACCAGAAAGCACTTGATTTAGAGGCGTGCAGTTTATATCTTATACAAAGTAAACTGCATATCAAATATCATTTACAATTCTCTACGAACTGAAGTTACGCAGCCAGTCTTTTCGTTATGCGGCTTCTTGTGGGGATCGCTCATTACACAAAGTTATTATTGGGCAATTAAACGATCTTTGTTTGAGTGGCGATAAAATTTCTTTAAAGCAATGTTGCGAATTTGAGACAAATTCGAACACTACTTTATTTATCTTGTTGCACAACAGAAAACATACCATCACTCGCACATATTGACATGTTTCGATCTTCCACGATAATCATGAAAGCACGACGGCAAACAGATAAATAAACATAATATGTGGCAATAACTTCGATTAGTATGACATATATTGTATTAGATTGGAAAATAAGGCTGCAAAATTTTTATACAATTACAAAAATATCATACCTGCTGCATTCGTTACAAGTAAGATAGAAATCAAGTTGAAATATCCTATTTCCGCGAGAGGGGATAACAATTGTATAATATATGTTTGTGAATTTGAGAGAATCACCAATCTCATTTAATTAAAAGTAGTAAACCATAGTAAAACAACTTTCTGTAGTACGTACTGATGCGGTTTGACCTTCCATGATCATTATCAAAGTACGACGGAAAACTGACTAACGTAGTTTGAACAAAAATTTCTTCATATACGTGAGACACGGCAGTTTTGGAATTTGTGTATATCTGATGTTGCAAAATTGGTTTGAGGTGTTCTAACTAATCAGCTCCAATCTGTTATTACAAAACAGACACCACGCCATTTGGTAAAGAGGTATATAGCTCTCTCTCTCTCTCTCTATATATATATATATATATATATATATATATATATATAAACGAATTACTGCTAATGTAATAGTTAAAGCAATCTATTAAATTTTATTCCAAAAAATAATCCCCATAATATTATACAAAACTACGCTGTATCATGTTGACTAAGAGGTAAGGCGTTATAAGTTTTATTCATAACATTAACAAAAGTATGCATTACTTGAAAAGAATTACAAACCAACTGTCAGTGAGGACACTGCATGCATTCTGCCACACATCGCTTTTGTATTTACCAGTGTCTGGAAAAGTTTAAAGCACCAAGCAACTTCCTAAGTAAAGGCTCTCATCACCAGATTTAAAGGAAGTATAGACAAGTTGTAAATTCCTGCACTTAGCGAAGAATTTTGAGGTCATCATCAGCATGCACAGCCATAAAAAAGTCAAAATTGACAATTGTTTCACTGTCATATAACCATAAGTCGTTCACCGTTATATGTGGACTGTAAAAGAACGTTAGGTCGCTCATTCCTAGTAAAGATGGTTTGTATTCGTAGTTTTACTTCTCTTAGATAGTCTGCCAAACAATGCTGATGAACATTATCTGCCGAGTTGCCAGTGGCCAAAGTTTCCTTGAGCAGCCGAAACTTGCCTTTTGCGTCTGACACTCTTGCTCCCATTTCGTTAAACACATTTAACAATTTAAAGTTACTGTGCAGATAGACCAAACTCGAGGCTTTAGATGAAACAGGATGGTGACTGCAACCATTTAGACCCGACGAGGTTCATGCTACCATTCCCGGACTGACTAGCTTCTGCCCAGTGATCGTCAGGCCGGAATTTATATGGCAACGAGCCACCTCTTCCCGTTTAGCTCATTTCACAATATGTTGATTTGCCAAGAATGGTTCTCAATTTCTAAAATATACTGCAGTTTAACTTACTACTTGATGTTCTATTCATAGTGTCTGTATTTCATGACGTAAATCAACTAGTGTGAGCAGCTTGGTGAGATAAAAGTATTTGACTGTTTGAAGAGCTAACGAATCAAATTACCTGTAACACTTATTGTATGTGAAATAAGTGAAACAGCCGAAAGAGAACACAGATGTCATCTTAGTTCAGTCATTTCGTAAAATAGTAACAAAATTATAAAAATATTTTGTGGTTTGAAACATGGTTGTGATAAGAAGAATTGTTTTGCAACACTTTTAAAAAAGGCCAATCTATATTCTCCTTAACGTAATATTTTTGTTGCAATTTTAGCACAATTTAACTTCTCTACTACTAACCTTGGCTGTTGTATATTGAATTTAGGAAAACAATGAAGAGCCAATTAGATTAGGCTGTGAAGTTGCTATCGAATATGAGATGTTTCAAAACAATATGTTTTGTCGTAACATTTCGTCTCAATAATGCGTGAGTCTTCATCAAGACTGAAAGAAGTATTCCCACTCAATGGTTACAAATAATGCTTGAGCAGATAACATGTACGAACATAGGGTTAAATTATATTACTTTTTTAAATTATCGTTAAATCATTTTTCTATACAGACAGCTTATGAAATAACATTAACAACATCAGGAATGCATATAGATGCCCGAACCCCTTCGCATAGTTCGGCAGTCATGGTCAATTCATGCACAAATTTAATTTCTTTATTTAGCTGTGTAAAATGAATGTCACAAATAGCAACTTAAGCGAATCACAATGCCTTGTGTTCCTTGCTTATTCAAAAACAGAGAAAATTGTCTAGTGTAGAGAAATAAAACGACTTCTTTTTAGCTAACTGTAAAGCCGAAAAAATGTGATTACGTTTTAAATACGTGCATGCATGCATGCATCTAAATGAAACTACGCTTCTGTTTACGATACGTCAAGAAAATGTTTTGCTTTATAACAACATAAACAAGCAATTTAAATTGTTTTAATCAATGCTTTTCAAATTCAAATACACAAATAACCAGATATTGCTACCAGGAGCAAATTTGGCCGAAGAAAGCAGTCCTCTTGCCTTGCTTTCTAAAGATGTATTCTCAATAATAGTATGCTTCCTATTACCAAATATTTATCAAATTCTGTTAATAGACCATACACAAACTAGATACATACAACTGCTATTCAGTTTAGTAACGGTGACTTAATTCATCCGTTTATGAAACCGAAAAAAATGAACGTACTTTCTTTCATTCCATAAGCCGAGGCAAGCACGTCCGAATTTTGACCTATTTGAGGTCGGCAGAAATTGTTCTCCTCATTATCAGATAAAGAGGCAATAAAGCCACTTGGCTCAGATGCGTGCCGCACAGGCTGGCTAGCTAACGACGCTTCTTTCAGAGTTTCCCTTGCAATTGAACTTTGCATTTGCGAGGAGTTTGACGTCTCAAATGACACAATTGAACTCTTTCTTTGCACTTCGTCAATCCGTGGATGGCCAGCATTAGGAGTGTTCACCGAAGATTCATCTGATTTAATAACAAACGTTGAAATAGATGAGAAATATACTCGTAGTATTTATTACTAATTTCTGAATTATTTACCAATACACAGTCGTTCTGGTATCTTGTAGATTCAGTCGAACATTAAGCTCGGCTATGCTATTGAATTCTGACTTCATTAAAAGTGAACGAGAATTGATAGCGCGGACAACGATAACAATTATTTAGACCAAGGTGGCGAGCTTGATATAAACACCAATCTCATTATATATATTTAAAAATTTATATATATACATTTGCCAATACAAATAAGCATCTTACTATGTAGAAAGGCAATTCATCCAGTAGACCGGTTTCGCCATTATTGAGAACTCCTCACGTATTGTCAGAATTTTGCCGCGAACAATGATTGAGGGTACCCAATAAGACTAACCCGTTCTTCTTGATGAATGTCTTTCTACACTATACGAATCTATATATATATATATATATATATATATATATATATATATATATATTCTTTTGAAATACGAGCTTTAATAAAATTCATTGTTTTTGGCACGAGAAGGGTACAATGAATATATATATATATATATATATATATATATATATATATATATAATATGAGATTAGTGCTTATATATAAAACAGGTTAGGGTTTACATCAATTTTTCAATTTTGATTTAATTAATTTATTAAAATTATTGAAAGCTTGACCATTCATTTAGTTATTTAGAAATGACATGCCAATAATGTTTCAAATCCCATGATGGAAAGCAATAATGATGTTGTCTAACAACTGCAACTATGATCGATAAAAGATTAAATTCAAACACGTTTAACCATGGCAGTTCCACAAGAATTTAACACCTTTAATTTGAAGTCGAAAATTCGCGGACAATAAATATCCGCTGGTTCGCTAAAAGTCAATTCACTATTAAAAAGGAAAATTAGATTAGAATGACACAGATACATATGCATATACGGAGATCTAAATCTGATACACAGATGGCTACAGAAAATCATTTGAGTGTATGACCGAATAAATCGAGTAACTTCACAGAACCTCCAGAGACAAAACAAAGGTGACAATGAGCCCACAGTGTGTGTGATGATAAAGGAACGCTCAACTAAAAAGATGGAGTCGGTGATCGCATTTCTTTCAGACTCACATAAAGCTCTTGACATAGCACATCATATGACAAAAACACATACCAGACTTGATGATGGATAGCGCTTGTAGTTATTTTGAATAATGAATAAGATGAAATAATAAATGTATTAAACTTAGTTAAACAATTGAGTGAACTTCAATTTTTGATTATAAAGGAGTCATAACGTGAATTATCAATTCTGAATGCCAAATGTATTCGAAATGGTCTAAAATCAGAAATACATGTTTAACGAAAGGACATTTAATCTGAATTCCTTCTAAATTTCACGTCAAATCGTCATTATAGGCTAAAAATCAATGATAATTAAAAATACTTAAGCTAAAAATATTAACATATGGAGATTGAATTAAGTAGACTTCGAGGAATATTTCGTGCTAATGGGTACTCTCCTGTGTTAATAGAAGCAAGGATGATGCATGCCGTAAATAACTTTAATTATAACTGGAAGTATGCTTAGTCTGATATGGCGTAGGAGAAACTCAAGATAGTGGTAATACCGGACTCCAAACTAAACAGGGACATCGAATCGGTCAAGTCAAAATACAATACACGAATAAGTTTAAAGCAATCCCTCACACAAGACACTAAACTTCGCAACCATTAAGATAAACTTGAACTATTAGCCAAATCTGGAGTATATGCGAAAACACGCAAGGAGTGGAATCACATGTAAGTAGGTTACACCATACACACCGATAAGGTAAAAAGAGGGGAACATAAAACTGAATTTAAATATGGACGTGCAAATCGATCAGATCTTGCACGTGATGCACTGGAGACGGGACATACAATTAACAGTGATTGTTGTCGGAAACAAGGTGTTTACTTCCAACTGTCCATATTCTGTTTCAGCAAATGTTGTGGTTGTCTTCCGTGCCGCTTTGTCAACAGCAAGTTCATGACACCGAAAAAAATTTGAAAAATATTAAGACAAGTAACAAAAGTCGTTTAGAAGGCTTCATTTTAACTAGCTGGCATATCTGACTTTTCAGTAGACAAGCATGCGTCATGTAAATTTGTGCGCATTTTTCTAGTACCGTAAAGCATTCAGTTAAATATAATTATCCGCGCGTGTACCATCATGAAAATTAAACCATAATAATCTCATAACATTTTCTTATGCTCCACTAGATAAGCACACGCCATGTGCGTGTGTGTTTATAACTGTGAAATATTCAATAAAATATAATGACATGCACGTGTAAAACAATCCAAGTGAAACCCCAGTGATTAATGTCAATTCCTCTTTGCACACTTTATACTAACTTTGTCAAATGAAGTATCTTCGAATGAAATCAATGATTAAGAAGAGGGCATGTTAATGTAGATACATCGGTCGCAATGTCATGCCAGGGTGAATTATCAAGAATCAGTAAAATAATAAGCTTAGCTAAGATAGAATGGCATAATTAATGAAGGTCAGAAAAGAAATTTTAGAAAATTACCTACTAAACGAAAATCAAAAGAAATATTGTAAAGAAAAGTGATATTTAACGTAAAGGCTCATTAATAAATGCACAACTCTATAAAGGAACTAAATTAATAGATGAAGTAAGATAACAAGTAATAAAGGATAAACTTAGGAAACAAGAAAAAAATCAGTAAAGAGTTCGCTCATATTTTTATTCAAACCTTCGTCTCTATAAGCTAATCTTAATCAAACGTTCCTACTCTTTTACTGGGCAAGTTTCCGATCCAGATTTATTTAATATTCGCCTCCTACCATCATTAAGTGCAGTATTTCAAATCGAGTCTAGTTATTTTTATACCGTTTTTTGATTCATAATACTATCAATCGATTCAATTTCAATAAATTCCATAATCATTCTTGTCGCTTTAATACGACCACATTCGGATATTTGTCGCCAACCACCCAATCGTTCTGCATTAAAATAATGCGAAGAAGGTCGCCAAGATTACGCGCCAAAAGACTGTCAAGAAGATTAAGCTCAGGAGAAGAAAGAAATCTTACATTCCTCACCCAAATATATAGTGGTTAAAGGGCGTAATACCGGCTCCTACTGATGAGTCGCCAGTAAGCACGAAACGAATGTGCATGAGATTATACTTGCTGTTCATGCTGTATTTGGCTTATTCTTCTGGTCACAACTGAACTGATTCGTTACTAGGTTCGCAACACCTAATACATACTTGCACTTATTCTCCGCAATAAAAACAGTTTTTAACGAACTGAATTATGAGCGGCTACACATGGCATAGGTGTTATCATAAGTAATGCCATAAATTGCAATAACCTACCAACCCTGAATTCTTTACAGATGGACAGAGCATAACACAGAAACAATTTGAAAATTCAAACAACATACGAATGAAAAATTCAGATGAAAACCTGGCTTTAACGCAGCACATCTATAGAGAACTAATCAAAACGCAAGCATTATAAAGCGTTACACAGAAATAACGCACTTAACTATCCCCAATTTATGCGAGATTGCTAGAAGTGAGAGCCGTATATCTAAATTTGATTTCCATATATATTCAATGCGGTTTGATCATCAATCGTCAATTTGCCGTCGTACTATGATGATGACCATGGAAGGTCGAAGCGCGTCCGTGCGTTGCGGCTGGCGGTAGCTTTGTTATTTTGTTTGACGACTGGTTAAATACAATGGGTTTGGTGTTTACTTCAAGCTCACAAACTTTATTTAAATAATTGTTACCACCACCCACGCAATCAGTTATTGTTAAATTGTATTTCCTATCTATGTATATGTGGCGAAAGCTGCCAACAGTTAATGTTCGTGACTGCATAGAAGTTATGTACCGTCATTTCCAGTCAAGTTCAATGTATGCCAGACTACTAGAGGTGAGAGCCGCATATCTAAATTTGATTTCCATATATATTCAATGCGGTTTGATCCTCGATACTCAGTTTGCCGTCGTACTCTGATGATGATCATGGAAGGTCGAAACGCGTCAGTGCGTTGCGGATGGCGGTAGTTTTTTATGTTGTTCGACGAATGGTTAAATACAATGGGATTGGTGTTTACTTAAAGCTCGCAAACTTGATTAAATAAATGCTACCACCACCCGCGCAATCAATTATTGTTATATTGTATTTCCTATCTATGTATATGTGGTGAAAGCTGCAAACAGTTAATGTTCGTGACTGCATAGAAATTATGTAGGCGACATTTACAGTCAAGTTCAATGTATGCGAGACTGCTAGAGGTGAGAGCCGCATATCTTAATTTGATTTTCATATATATTTAATGCGGTTTGATCCTCGATAGTCAGTTTGCCGTCGTACTCTGATGATGATCATGGAAGGTCGAAACGCGTCAGTGCGTTGCAGCTGGCGGTAGTTTTGTTATGTTGTTCGAGGACTGGTTAAATACAATGGGATTGGTGTTTACTTCAAGCACGCAAACTTGATTTAAAGAATTGTTACCACCACCCGCGCAATCAATTATTGTTTAAATTGTATTGCCTATATATGTTTATGTGGCGAAAGCTGCAAACAGTTAATGTTCGTGACTGCATAGAAATTGTGCAGCCGACATTTCCAGTCAAGTGCAATGTATGCGAGGCTGCTAGAGGTGAGAGCCGCATATCTAAATTTGATTTCCATATATATTCAATGCGTTTTGATACTCAATAGTCAGTTTGCCGTCGTACTCTGATGATGATCATGGAAGGTCGAAACGCGTCAGTGCGTTGCAGCTGGCGGTAGATTTGTTATGTTATTCGATGACTAGTTAAATACAATGGGATTGGTGTTTACTTCAAGCACGCACACTTGATTTAAAGAATTATTACCACCACACGCGCAAACAATTATTGTTAAATTGTATTGCCTATATATGTATATGTGGCGAAAGCTACAAACAGTTAATGTTCGTTACTGCATAGAAATTGTGCAGCCGACATTTCCAGTCAAGTTCAATATATGCGAGACTGCTAGAGGTGAGAGCCGCATATCTAAATTTGATTTCCATATATATTCAATGCGGTTTGATCCTCAATAGTCAGTTTGCCGTCGTACTCTAATGATGATCATGGAAGGTCGAAACGCGTCAGTGCGTTGCAGCTGGCGGTTATTTTTTATGTTGTTCGACGACTGGTTATATAGAATGGGATTGGTGTTTACTTCAAGCTCGCAAACTTGATTTGAATAATTGTTACCACCACACGCGCAATCAATTATTGTTAAATTGTATTGCTTATATATGTATATGTGGCGAAAGCTGCAAACAGTTAATGTTCGGGACTGCATAGAAATTGTGTAGCTCACATTTCTAGTCAAGTTTAATGTATGCAATACTGCAGTAATGTGAGAGCCGCATATCTAAATTTGATTTGCATATATATTCAATGCGGTTTGATCCTCAATAGTCAGTTTGCCGTCGTATTCTGATGATGATCACGGATGTTCGAAATGCATCAGTGCGTTGCGGCTGGCGGTAGTTTTGTTATGTTTTTCGACGAATGGTTAAATGCAATGGGATTGGTGTTTACTTCAAGCTCGCAAACTTGATTTAAATAATTGTTACCACCACCAGCGCAATCAATTATTGTTAAATTGTATTGCTTATATATGTATATGTGACGTGAACCGAAACAGTCAGTGACCATATGCCCAAATTTAGAGCAATGACAGACATTTTCAATTTCACTCAACCAATAAGCGTGCTGTTAAACATCGAAAGATGAAAGCGAAACCATTTTCTTGAAGGCGGACTATAAATATTTGAACTGACGTCATATTTTGAAAATAGCACTAAATTTCGCTTACAAATTTTGGTCAAAAATGTTGTTTTTTAATTAAATTTAACTTACTCAGAGACTTAAAACGAATCCGGTTAATAATAATTATAGCAGTTTAGCCAGAAATTCTAAACCTTAATAGAATGTTAAAAAGCACAATAGCAACATACTTATATTGACCACCATCTCTGATTCAGAGAGGTTATGACGAGTTGAAACAAGATTATACTCTATTTAAAATTTTATGAGAGACTTTATATATATATATATATATATATATATATATATATATATATATATATATATATATGGCAGTATACACTAAGCATTTCTTTAATAACCACGGAAATTCATACAGTAGACTGTGCTGATCATTATTGGAAGCATGTTAGGTACTGTCCAGAATTTGCCGCGGACAGGACTGATTGATCAGTCTGAGAATCTATCCACTGGATATCCGGGCCCACAAACAATAAGAAATGTGAAGTTAAGTATAAACTTTTATGCTTAGGCATTCTTTTAGGTGGAGCTTATGTAGTACTTAATACGGAATAGTTCCAACCAGCCTCAACCAATCTATTATAATAGAACAGACTCCTTGCCATTTTTGGAAGTGAAATTGAAATGAAAATTTAGGGCATGATTTTGGGTTTATATATATATATATATATATATATATATATATATATATATATATATATATATATATATATATATAATTATTCACTACAAAGAAAAAAGCAAACGTTGCAACGGTAAATTTACTTGTAAATATTTCGGTAAGATTTTGACAAAATTATTCAGAATATTTTAGGAATACACGGATTTCCAAATGAATGAATGGAAGTTCTGTAAGGTTGAACTATATATGACACATGGGTGGACGTGCTTACTGGCGACTGATCAGTAGGAGCAGGTATTACGCCCTTTAACCACTATATATTTAGTC